>JAHDVE020006981.1:0-32108 GCA_022606495.2 Halesus radiatus | reverse complement strand
GGCCATTCATTCGAATATGTCATGCAATAACGAAATGAACTGAATTCGCAGTACGCTAACCTCTCTGAAGCAAAAAAACTCATGAATAAACGACATCCTCAGTCATGCAACCCAAGAGTGATGAAGGGTTACGGATAATTGTACATTTTTTCTTAATCACTAGCAAATTACCTGCCAAGATGGAGGCAACCGACTCCATACAGAAGCCATACTTTGATTGTGCTTCGAATAATCATATTAACTTAGGAGAAGAAGTCGGCCCCGTCTACTATCGGCATCCGGACCCGGAGACCCTTGAGACGAGATATTCGGACAACCCCAGATTATTGTAAGTGTACAATAAATACCCCTAGATGGGCAAACCTCTCTTCAAGTATGTCAGTCTCACCAACAGATACATCGGAATATATGAACTTCTGCAACTCCAACCCGAGGATTGTGTCGAGCTGAAGGAAGTCGACTATACACAGAGAGAAGTTTTCAATAAACTTTTCTATGAAGGAAATCAGTTCGAATCGCGTTTTGAATGTGGAAACCTTCACCGCGCCTTTTTGGTGGCCCAAAATGAATACGATCTGCTGATTTAAAATGACACCAACACAAAAGGGTACAATCAATGGTACTACTTCTTCATGACCAATGTGGAGAAAGGGACTAAAGTGAAGTTGAACATCGTAAATATGCAGAGCGGATCAGCCTTTTACAAACAAGGCTTCCGGCCAGCGATTTTTTCAATAAAGAGGTTCAAAGCAACATCGAAGACTTGGTATCGAGGGGGAGAAACCATCCAATATTCCCGAAATAATTTGCTGAAGGATGATAAAAAATATTACAATTGTTTGAGTTTCACTTACGAATTTTAGTACGTGGAGGATATTGTGTTTTTCGCCATGAATTTTCCCTACAGTTATTCAAAGATGACGAGGGCAGTGGCTTCTTGGCAGTGTCAGCTTCCAATGACTAAAGGTATTCTGTGCATTACTCCTTCCCAAAACTACTGTTATATGCTGAGTCTCGGGAATCGAAGTAAACCTCTCATTATAGTCCTCGCAAGGCAACACCCTGGAGAGACAGTTTCGAGCTACGTCCTTGAAGGATTCATGAAATATTTATGCCTCAACAAAGACTCCCTGCTCGAAAGTTTCGACTTCAGGATTATTCCCATCGCCAATGTGGATGGTTGTATTTATGGAAACTTTCGATCAAACCTCACTGGAGTTGATATAAACAGAAAATGGGGGGACACGACTGATCGCCACTTTACCCCAGAAGTACATGCATTAAAAAATATGGTCGAAGATTTGCGACAAGGCGGCCGGGAAATACTGTATTTTATTGATTTACATGGTCACAGTCGCGAATTGGGAAGCTTCTTCTACGCGAGCAGCAGAGGTAAACAAAGTCGAAAGATTACAACTCTGCTTTCCTAAAATTGCTAGAGTTTCGATCAAAACAGATGTACCTACGGAATCGACTCCTCGAAGGAAGACACTGCTCGAGCATTCGTTCATAAAGCATTAAATAAATGTCAATCTGTTACACTTGAAACTTCGCTATTCGGATATAACAATCAAAGAAGAACAATCATGATTGGCTAGCCAGCAGTGCTCGAGTACTATCCGGACAGGCTTCTTAAATTAGGCTTCTAGTTGCTAAAATGCCTGACTAAACCAGACCTCATGCCGACCCAGTCCTCTTTGGGACTCGTCAACGTAACTTACAAGGATTGTGGGTCGGACTAAGATCCAACTGAAGATTATATTGAGTAAATCCAGAAAAAGGTGACTCAGATACAAAATTAATTTCATATACTCCCGAACATGAATTCACGTCATACCGCATCTACCGCGATCTTGAAACCTTCAAAGATACTCAGTGTCACTAAAGGCAAATGTTCGAGTGAACACAAATTTCGAAAACCGTTAATCTCGAACGCCTCAAAGAGTATTCTTCATGATTATACTAAAAAAATTCCCAGAATTGTAATAAAAAAGAAATCGGAAACTAATGAATTGGGAAATCCCAGTATCTTTTAATAGTCAGATCGTATACTGACAAATTCGGTACGGGCAGCAAGTTTTCGGAAAGCAAGTTCTGTCAGAA
This sequence comes from Halesus radiatus, assembly GCA_022606495.2. Lineage (NCBI taxonomy): Eukaryota > Metazoa > Arthropoda > Insecta > Trichoptera > Limnephilidae > Halesus > Halesus radiatus. Next base: position 30,005 of record JAHDVE020006981.1, on the reverse strand, counting down.
AATAATCTTTCCTTAGCAAAATCGAGCTACCGGAACATGGGGTTCGGATTCAGATTAATCGTAAGCTCGGCCAGAGGAACAATATTGTTGGAGAAAGTATAATGGAGGGAGAGTCAGGAAACGCGATAGCACTGATGAACAAAAGCAGCATACTAAATAACTCGAAGATTCGAGTGGTGCATACTCGGACGAACAGCTTCAAAGAAGGGACAAGCTTAAAATAAATTAACAGCAAGCTCACTACTCTTCTGAGCTATTCCAAAAAATGATGGTAGATATAAATTTGAGAAGTAAGAATTATTTAGTATGAAGAAACTTATATTTAATGGGAATCAATAAAATGAGACTCATTTAATAAGCAATGCACATTCTAAAATTTAGTATTAATGTATTGAAATAATAGATATGTATAATTAAATACATATATGAAATACATTCCATATATCTTGTGTCTAATCATGCCGACTATTAAATTATCTTTCTGATTTTTAACTTTTGAGCTATACATTTACTAAATATTATTAGACATAGTCGTTTAATCATTTAATATTTTTTTTTCCTATCATAAGAACACAAATATATGTATACATCATCGATACATATCAGATATCTCATCAATTATATGATTATATATATTGTGCCAATTTGGATAATAATCTCCAATTATAATAATCAATTCTAACACTATTTTCAATATAATAAATATTAAATAATATTTCTCCTAAAAAACAACAATGGACGATGAAGATTATGAAATGTTCAAGATTGTGGTCATTGGAGACAGTGCCACAGGAAAGACCAATATAGCAAATCGATTCGTAAAAGGTTAGTTCACATAAGCATTAAAATCCACAGTCGGAGTCGAGTTCCTGGCCAAAGTCATCAATGTGAGAGGGGCGAAAGTCAAAATCACTTTCTGGGACACGGCTGGCCAAGAGAGATACAAGTCTCTTAGTAAGGTTTACTATAAAGGAGCTGCAGGAATCATCATAGTATACGACATAACCAATCCCGAGAGCTATATCAATGTGGAATCATGGATGAAACTTGCCAGTAAAATTTACCATCTCAGCCTATCTTTAATTTTATTGTCTTTTTCCTTATAATTACTTATGCCAAATATTTAATCATATTTTAATTTTTTGTAGATGAAAATCTGAATATCCATGAGGTCAAATTGATAGTGGTCGGTAATAAATGCGATTTGGAGGATCAGAGGAAAATCTCAATCGAAAGAGCAAAGTCAGACTATTCCAAGTTTGATATAGAGTGTTTCGAAACATCTGCAAAATCTGGGCAAGGAGTGGATGAGTGCATTATGCACCTTGTAAATAGTAATAATAACTTTAAAAAAAATAATACTTAACAACAAAAACCCATATTCATCATAATATTTTTTTTAACTTTTCTACAGAAATATTTGAGCATAGTCAGAAGGTGAAAGGTTCTGTAGTTCCTTTTCAGCAAGACTATTCAGATGATGAAAACTAAGTATCGAATTTGGAATCAGTCATCGAGCACAACAGAATGTCTCAACAGCAGAAAGAACAAGGGTTCAAAAAGCCAGGAGCAAATAGGGAATCTATAAAAGCAACTCCCCAACAACAACAAAAGCCTCAAAATTCTAATACAGAACAAACGAAAAATGAAGAAACAGCCAATAATAAAGCATCGAAAGGAAAATCATTAAAAGATTTGAAAAAGTAGAATAAAGACAAGAAAAAAGGAGGATGTTGTTGATGTATTTCTTTTAAGTTTTGATTTATTATAACACATATATAGGCATGTGCATTTTGAGGTAAATTTTTATTTAAATGAATGAAAATAATTATTTTTTATGTCTGGACACTTGTTTTTTTATGATTAAGTCTAATACATTAATTATTATTCTTTCACAATTAAATATACAGACGTTATCATTAATTATGATCGAAATCTCATGCAATGAGAAATATGAAAAATATTTGTAAATTTACTGTCGATTGTTGGTGTATAAGTACATATATTTTTAAAAAAAATATAAAAATGTAATATTTACATAATAATTTGAACTAGATGAACTATTAAAAATTAAAATTTGAATTCTCTCTTCACATTCAAATATTTTAACAAAATATCCTTTAATTATCCCTATTTATCATTGTTTATTAAAAAAATGTGTTCACCATGTCTATTTATTTTGTATCACTCCATTGGCATACATATTGCTTTCATTGATTCCTCTGTTTTAAACTTGGCCCATCCCATTATTGTTTTGGTGTATAGTCGATCGGTGCTGCTTCACCATCACATGCAGAGGAACAGTCTCGCGAAACTTCGAAGTCTTCTTCACGTTCATTTCGTTCATCATCACACCCATTTCCTGTTGGTTCAGCACATGAGTCATCAGGTTTAGGTAATTGTCGCTGCCAATCAGCTTGTATATGAACATACATATTTATAATGCATAGTTTTTTGTCTTCTGACGATTGCTTTCAAGCAGGAACACGAGACCTTGCATCAAAATTTGGAGGGTTTCGGGTTGGAGTTTCGTGAGGTGGATTCCAACGTTTTCGATGAGACCTGCAAGCAGACTGATCGAAACATTACATACTTCTACATTTTTGTCTTTCGCCATTTGGACAACCATCACAAAGCTGATGTCATAGCCACAATTGTTTTTGAACTAATTCAGGCATCCCCGAGCCAGAGCCTTGATGTTTCCTATATCTGTGGATGCTTTTTTAATAAGAATCCCTAAAAAAGCAGTCACAAACTTCTCTACCCCAATGATCTTTCCATTAGCATAGACCTCAGCCAACAAGGATAGAATATTTTTAACGAGGATAGGTTTATTGGTAGCTAATAGATCGACTATTTGTGGGATGTACCTCGCTACGAGTGTGGGGGTCGCTTCGGAGTTGAATTTATTAATTGAGCGAAGAGCAGTTACGGACATAGCGGCCTCAGTCCAAGAAAGACGAATAGTGTTGTCTAGATGGAAGACCAACTCCTCGCTGATTTGGTGAGTAGGTGGCAAATGTTAAAATTCATAGTAGATTGGGTCAGAATGAGACTGTATTTAGATATTGTTCATCGTTCTAATTGTTCAAACGTATTTTGCTGTTAAAAACAATGTCTGTGTTTTTCTTTTTTTCCGAAGTATTTTTTTTATTGATATCACTAATTTGAATTTGAATTTTTGAACTCAAATATTTAAAGTTGTAAAAAAGGTATTGTTTTTCATAAATTAACAGTAGTTCTGTATTTTTATATGGATATCTAATTTTGATGTTTAAGAATTAACTTGTTTCAATTTCTATTCGGAAACATTGTTAAACATTATTCATAAGAAATATAGAAACATATATATATAAATATGAAAACTATACCTCTGCTAAATCATAATTTATCAATTGATATCTGATAAAAAATAGAATGAAAAAATACTATCTATGTCTATGAAAAAAAAAATAAAAACATAGATGTAAAGTTGATACTTCTTTCTTAAAAAAGCAATCATTCTTAATTAAACCTTTAATTTTATATGAATTATACATCGACGATATCTAACCTAGCTGGGCATGCAAACAGTTATTTATTTTATATCGAAAAATATACTCATAAAAGAACAGAAATAAAATGAACTTATACTATTTTTTAATAAATTAATATAGAGATAGTAATAAAATACATATAAATCGCTATTCCATTATAACATAACATACAAAAATACACATGCCTAAACAACGTAACGGAAAATTATCCACGAACGGCTTCTCCAAAACTACTTCTGGAGAACTTAATGCTAAATCCACCCAGAATTCTTATAAACCCTTGAAAATGGATGGTCTTGACGACAGCCAAGACTCCACCCACTTGGCAACCAAAACCCTCAAAAGGCCAATGATGCCATTATCAGACCCTCTTGCCAAAACATACAGCGAAAACACCATGCATCAAAATAACAACAGCAACAAAGCAAATGAAGCAGGAGCAGTCTTCATCAGCATGGATAAATTTGTATCTGACCCTCAGAACAAGTTGATGTCCTGCATTTACAACATTGCTTCATCGAAAAAGCCCTCGAATACTCATAAAATAATTAATCTGGAAAATACAGCTGGCTTGATGGAAGTCCAACCCAGACCTTCGTCCACGAGCAAGACTGGTGAATAGGTAAGAATAACAATAGATGAGTACATGGCTCCCGGTTTTATGAAAAATAAGAATAGAAATCAGTCAGAGAATCATCAAACCATATAAAAACCACTTATGGTCAACAATTTTCTTAAGATGGAAGAAGATAAAAATAGTATAATTTCAGTTTATTTAAGGAATAATGCACAACCATAGATTCCAAAAATATAAAAGATTGACATTCAAAAGGTCAACCCAAACAAAAGCAATATTGGGGTTGGACAGACTGCTTCTGGCCCCGCGGAAGAAAAACTAAAGTCATTATTCAATAACAAAGGTCCTGTTACTTTAAAACCTCCTCCTCCTCAGACTGGTGGATCCAAGACACCAAAACAAAACAAGAGCGTCGCCTTCGAAACATCAGCCTTAGAAATTAGTGAATAATAGTACCTGAAAGACTCTTTTGAAAAAGAGTCAATGATCAAGGAGTCCATCCGCGAATCCATTAAGGAGTCGATCCGGGAGTCAATGCATAAGTAGTCAAGCATTAGGGAGTCACTCATCAAGGAGTCCATCAAGGAAAGAGAATCCTATAATTCCATCAAATAAGATATATATCAATCTGGGTCGAAGTCTCGACTGTCTGGAGCAGACTCCATTCCTGAAGAGTTAGCCTCGGAACGCACAGTCAAAAAGGTAGTCGACGAAGAAGTAATTTAGGAGAGCATCGAAGAAGCCTACGAAGAAGACTTTGAATAGGCTAGTGTTTCTATAGCGAAAAATTCACAAGGATTTCCGTTAATTCAAACTCCAAACAAAAGAATAAACTCTGAGGAATCATTATCGAAAAGTTTCAGGAAGAAGAAATCTCCACTGATCAACTCGATTCGACTTGCAGAAGAAATAGGCAAATATTCGAAGACGGAACAACAGCAGGACTACATAGGGAACCACACAGCTAGACCGACAAAGGAGAGTAAGTTTGCCCAGTAACATGCAAGTGGACATAATAACTATTTTTTCAAAGACATTAACGAAGAACAATAAAGCGTAAAGAAAAGATAGGCTGAAGTCAACAACTTGATTAAATTGAATAGGGTGGAAGAGGCCCACAAAAGCAAATACTCGAAGGACAGTATTAACAGTCTATACTTCAAATTTAAAGATGAACTGTCGAAACTTGTGACTAACTCTGAGTTTGATGCCAAGCTGAAGAGAATGACTGCTTTCTTAGCTTTTAGAGACGAAGGAAAGTCAGCAGCCCCATCGAGTTAGTTGTCTAGCAACATTTTGGATAAAATAATAAAAAATGTAAAGAAAGTTGAAGAAAACGCCCTTACATATTAATCGATGCAAAAATTGCAGTAGGAGTATCACCAAAAGTTGTAAGAAAAGCTCGAGAAGCAACAGCGGGGAATGAGATTGGAGATGGAGCTTAGGCTTCGAGAAAGGGATGAGCAGATCAAAAAGTTACTCGAGACAATCGCCAATGGTTATGTGGCAACCAGCAGAGACAAGATACTTGGGGTATTGAGAAAAGGGAAGCCAGAATATGAGAACATGCAACCATCATCTCGTGAATATAACAATTTCCGTTAAAATTAAAGACCTATTTTTAATAGGGAACCTGAAAAGGACTATAGTTAATTTTTCGAATCTGTTTCTTGGGAGGACTCGATCGATCTGTGGAAAAATCTTTCAGAACAGGAGAAAGCCAAACTATATGGAAAAAATGCTGAACTAGTTACCAATCTCATTGCAGAAATGATGGTAAGGGAGCTCAAAGATGAGACTTTAAAAAGGGCTGGAGATATTTCTTTCGAATTCCCTGATGAAGAAGAGTCTTATGGCCTGTCACTATCAAATGGTTCTTCCTCCAAACTTCCAATTATTGGAAAAGCGTCAGCGCCAGTCTAGAATTTCAAGCCAACCATTGATCGAAAATCTCTTTAAAGTTAATTTCTTTCAGATTCTGGCAGTGTATAAGAATATCAACTCCCAAAATACCCATAACCCAAAAATATAGAAAAGGCAGTTTCAAAACTTCCCCCAGCAGATGATGTGAAATAAGAATAACCTGAAAAAACCATAACGAAAGCCGTCTACTCCGTTAAGAAAGCTACCTAAATTTATTCTCGAAATGTGAAAAAGTTAAAGAAATAAGGGTCGAGAACGGTTAAGAGGCTGATAAAAATATTAAAAGATTTAAAGCCCACGTAAACGATATACGAGGCTCTGAACAAGTTTGCCATCATCGAAGAAAAGAAGGAGAGAGAGAAAAATATCGATGATGATTTGTATCTGAAGGCAACAGAAGAAATAGTGTTGAAGCAGATTATGGAGTTCGTGAACGAACATAAAATGGTACCTCTTGATAAGATAGAGAAGGAGTTGCTCAAGCGATTCGAGAGGATGGTTGATAACGCTAAAGGGATGCTGTTATCGGAGGTTGAAAAAGTAAATCCTCTAGATTATGACTCAGGTCAGGGTAAAACTACGAAGGAATTGATAAAAATATATGAGACCAAAACCCTGTTTAAATAGTAAGTATATGAAGAGAGGTATGTGGAGTATGAAGAAAATAGAAAGTTGAAAGCCATGCGAAAAGTCGTGGAACAACAAATTGTAGATAACCTAATTGCAGAAATGGCTCTTGATCTGAAAGCACGAAAGAAGAACATCTGATTAGAACAGATTATTTACATTTTTTTTACATAATATCGTGAATAGGATTATTTTTTCATTGACGTATCAATATATAAAATTTGGATTCGTTTTTATCCACCTCAGCTGAAATCAACTAGAACTGCTGCAGCCATATAATCAAGATCAGTCTTTACTTGTATGTTCGTGATATTCAATCCCTTCAAGACGTCCAGCGGAATGCTGATTCCTTCAACAAGATTGGCGTTAATGGGAGGAACAATAGATAATATCAAATTATTTAACACTTTCTTCAGTGTATCTGTGTTCACTCGTATTTCCGATGGTTCGTATTTCTGAAGCGAATGTTTAAAAAATATATTAAAAATAAGTATATATATATACTTGTAATGTAGTTACCTTCATAGAATAAATATTGATAGTCTGTAACTTCGCATAGACAGTGTTCATCGAATCTGACTTTATAGCTACTGAGAATAGCGCAGTTGTATTTATAGTCGCTGCTGAATGGCATCCTCCATCTTGAATACATTTTACGACATCTTTTGTGGGGTATTTGTCAGTTAGATCCACAATAAACTCAACATCAACAGGCATGGATCCCAAAATACGACCATCTCGGATTTAAATTTAAGGGAGAATATTGTTGGTTGATAAATGCAAATACACCCCTTTGCCAAGTCCATACTTTCCAACCAGATCAGGAAGGAGAATGGAGAGATCCGTGGTGTTAAGGGCGATAGGAGACGCGTCTCCAATCATTTTGTTATCAACATAAACGCTAACAATTTTAGAATCTCCAATGAGCCAGATTAAACTGTCTACCATTCCTGATGATACTATAACTTCGATATCATTGATCTCATGATAGACTTTATCGGGAAGTTGATCACTTTCGGTATCTGGATTTCTCGCATGAGTCTTCATATTGGTGATGTTCAGATCTAAAGCGAGGTTGAAGAAGGTCTTGTTAACAAAGCCTGGAAGTTCGGTAGTTTTAATATCGAAGCTGTATAAGATGTTGTTGATGATCTGGTCTTCAAATGCGTGCTGGGAGGTCAAGGAAAGAATCATAGGATTAACTTGTTTGGCCACGATAGTATTTATTATTGAACCAAGGGAATTTCGAATGATGTAAATAGCAAGACCGGCGACAGTGGTATCAATGGTATCGTTGACAAAAGTTATTTTTATTGCACTTTAATCAAGCTATAAGTGACTAATATTAAGAGTGAATCCGATCCCATTTGGAGCAGAGTTCGGAAGTATCTGCATATTGAGATCAAGGTCCACTTCTTGAAGACTGATTAACACAGTTGTATTAATTTTTTTTAGGGAAACATGACCTGTGAGGAAGGTGCTAAGAATCAATGATACGTTTCTAGCCTTTATTGTAAAATTATACTGAGAATTTGGGGTCAGAATGTTAGTGCTCCAATTGATGGCAATTTCAGTAAATTTTACATCAGTGAGGGTCGCATTGGCTTTGATTGGGGTGTCGACCTTGGCAAAAAATGGTCCAGCGATTGTCATATTTTTGAGTTCTCCTTCGACAACAGGGCCAAGCGAGTCACCAATCTCTTGGTTTAGAACTTGATTGGATGTGCATAGTTTGAGTTACGGGTGTATGGTACAATAAATTGAAGTAATTAACAGGACGAGTGAGAGTTTGTACATTGCGAATATTTTTTTGAAGGATATATTACTTATTTAGTTATTATGTCTTAATCAATAATCTTATATATCAGTATATTCAGAGATGTAGATATATATATATATTGATTGATGAATAAAAAAAATATTGAAGTTGATAAAAATAGAAAATTATATTGATTTATAAGTGTATACATATTATATTTATGCCACTTAAAGTTATTTATGTGAACTCTACATATTGTTCATATTTTTTTGTATTGTTCTTATTGATTATTATTATGGGGAGTTCCGAAAGCTCAGAATAAACATAACACCGATCAGTTTCCGGTCCTGGCAAATGCATCCTCATTCTCACTCCTCCGAGTTACGAAACATCAAGGTATTGATATGCAATACAATCAAGATAACAATATCGATTGCAGTTTTATACAAGGATTCTCAGCAACTTTTGATTATACCTACATATCTGTTGGCAAACTCATCAGAGACTAAATCAATAGAAACACTCAGTACTCAAAAATCATTCTTGATAATCTATAAAAATGTAAAAAAGAATCATTCTCAATTAATGAACCACCGAGAGCACCGATTTAACTTTTTTTTAGAAAAACATATCAATGCAACCATACTGGAAATATTATTAAAGAATGCTTCATTCAAAGGAAACTTTATGATGCAATTTTGTCCGAAGCCAGACGAGATCGATATCTGGAAAAGGTTCATTAAACAGATAAAGCTTCAATTCGCCGTGGTCATCAATCTAAAGAATGTGGAAGAACAGGTGCTTGAGAAGCCGTCTTACGAAGCTAAATATAAGGATTTTGAACAGCAGAAAAAGAGACTTTATGGAATCATATCGAAGGATGATATCTTGGAGATATCCGCAGAGTAAAATAACGTTAACATTCTGATCGAAGAAAGATTAAGAAAAATGTGATTTCAATATTTTTATATTGCTTGTTTTTTCAGTCATGTAAAATTATGGATTTTTCAAAGGATTACGAATTTACTAATGAAATATAATGTAGATATCGTATATAAAAAAATACGCAAATATTATATAATAATAATATTATTCTTTTATAACTCCTTATTACTTGATTGGACAGCTAAAGTTTGAAATGGAATCAACGAAGAACAAAAAGGTATACCTCCCACATTTCACACTATAAAATATCCTTACGTTAAAACTTATAGTTACTTCTCATGGGGAGCTCGGGGGTGGGAAAGACTTCTATGCATTCAGTCATCTTTGCCAACTATCCTGGTAAAATATAATTATCTCTTATTTTTAGCTAAGGATACTGCGAGAATCGGGTATACTACCAACAGAAGCGAGCAGAACTTCAAGTTTATGGGTAACCTCACTCTCAACCTCTGGGACTGTGGAGGCCAGGATAATTTTATGAGGCAATATTTGACCACCCATAAATAGACAATATTCAAAAATGTTGAAGTTCTCATCTATGTATTTGAAATTGAAGAGAACTAGCCTGACTTCGAAAAGCATTTGAGTGATTTCCAGGAGGCTTTGATGAATCTGGACGTATATAGTCCGACTGCTAACGTTTTTATTCTTGTCCATAAAATGGATAAGATAAAGGAGAGTGAGAAAGAGGCCAAGCTCAATGCGAAGAAACACGCCATTCAAGATAAAATTCTGGTCAAAAGTGTTAATATTCGTGAGTTTTTCGGTACGAGTATATGGGATGAGACTTTATATCAAGCCTGGTCTCAGATCGTGCAGAAGTTGATTCCGAATACGGTTTTCATCAAAAACACTCTGAAAACCTTTTGTGAAGTGTCAGGGTGTGAGGAAGTCGTGCTTTTCGAAAGATCGACTTTCCTGATTATTGGATATTACGACATAAAAAACAAGCCTGACCTGCTAAAATACGAGAAAGTGAGCAATATAATAAAGCAGTTCAAGTTGACATGCAACAAGATTGGTGCGAACATTGATAACCTGATGGTGAGCACACCTTCCTTCACGTCTCTGATCGAATAGTATACCGCTACTTGCAATATGATGGTGATTTATTCGAATCCCGAAGTCAGTAATAAACAACCATAAATTATAATAATTATGTCAAAATGTATGCTATTAATATATTATAGAACCAACGGCAATTTCACTGAATATTAAAAAATCTGGAGTCCACTTCGATAAAGTGATGAAAGAACAAGAGTCTTCTAGGGAATGATCAGATATACATTAAAAAAATATATATCTATATATATATTTTTAATTGAATATTATTTTGCAGTGAGACAACAAAAAATAGAAATCATTCTTTGGCTCACATAGCTTCATATAGCTGCTGAACTGTTATTCAATAATGCCAACTTAGCCTTGATGGCTTTAACATAGATGTCATCTACCTCTTCGCTAGCCCCTTGGTCATGGTTCATTTTGGCTTGCTGTTCCTTTCGCTTCGCCTTTTCTTCCATCTTTGCAACCTCCACCATTACAAATTTTGATTTCATGTGCTGGTCTAAGTCCTTCTTTTTAATGATTCCTTCCACCACCTCTGCTGCAATATTGTCAGTTTTATTTTTGTCCCTCATTTCATGAAGATAATTGATTGGTTTGGCCATGACTGGCTGGCTGATCTTGGAGAGAGTCTCTTTATCTTTTTTAGGATCGATGTGTTATTTGGAATATTTCAGATACTCCATCCCGATCCGTTTCTTCTCTTCAGCAGGAATTTCAAAATGAAGTTTGCGCGAGTTGACTTGTTACTTGAGGATTTCTGCTTTCTTTTCGTCGATTTCCGGTTTGAAATTACTCTTAACGTACTACGAATACTTCCTGAGTTTATTCTGCAACTATTTTGTTTTGTCGACTTACTATTGCACTTTGTTCAGCTCTTATCTGCCCAAATCTTCGTTCGCTGCCTTCTGGTACCAAGCAGATTTATAAATATTCGACAGAGAGGAAGATCTGTAGGATCTCAGTCCGGTCTCGCTACTTGGCTTATGTTGCTGTTTTAGCTCAGTGAATCTTTTTTCGTGATCCAAAAAATCTTATTTAGACAAAGGCTTGTGTAAATCTCTGATTTCGGCTAGTCTTTTTTTACGCTCCTCCAGCAGATTCTGCTCCTTCTTCTGAAACCCTAAAATAAGCTTATCCTCGAGAGTCATCTGATGTTTGAGGTGCTCCACTGCCTTTCTCTGTATCTGAGCTTCTGACTTTCTTCGCTCCCTCTCGAGACTCATGTTTTGCAACTTGCTTTAGAGTGCCTTTCGTTTTTCCTGCTCTTTGGCAAGTCTCTGGTCTTCGTCTTATCTCTTCAGTGCTTCTTCTTCAAACTTGAGTTTTTATGCAACTTCAAGTTGTCTTTCTTATTTAGCCTTTTCAAGATGTTTCTTTTATTTGAATAGATTTTTTATGGCTTGTTTATGCTCCTCTTCCGAGAGAAACTTGGGCTTAACAGAGGGTGGACTTGAGGGGTTTATTTCAGGCGAGTTGTTGGACAATTGTAACTTGCCTTGTTAGATTGCGATTTTGCATTTTGCATCCCGCGAAGTGAGTTCGTAATTTAAAAAATCGATCGCGTCGGGATTCGAAGCTCTCATTAGATTGCGGAGGTACTCTTCTTTGAGTGAGGCCATAGTCAATATACTAAATTATTTTGGATAGATATATTTATATATATGTGGAAGGTGATATTTATTTTGGGCAATAATTAATTATATCTATGTAAATTAATTAATGGGATTTTTATTGGAATAATTATAATCATATCAATATATTCTTTTGCTGAAATGAAAAAAATATAAACCCCATAATGATGATATTGATGTTTTTGAGTACCGAAACAATACAGTAAATTCTAAAATTACATTGATTTTTAAAAAATATAAATCTTACCCTAAATGATTAAATCTAATAATTCTCTCCATTCTCTAATCCTCGAATCATAACTCTGCTTTGGAGATAGGATACGGATCTTTACCCAATAATCAACTTTTAGCCCGATCTATGTGGTTTGTCACCACAAAAATTAGCCTAGCCGTCTCAACTACTTCAGTCCATTAGAGGATCAAGTCCCCTATATGCTCCGGACACTCTACAATAACTTTTAAGAGGAGAATTCGAAGTAATCATCACTTAATGTGCAAAACAAGCTTCTAGGAAAACAGATCTTGGACAAAACCTTCGCGTTGATTGGGACATCGTAGCTCTATCTCAAAGTAGCCAATCATCTACCAGCCAAGAGGATAAAAAAGTATCCCAGCAGCGATCCAGTTTTATCCCCAAGCTGGGCAAATGCCTAACCAATCTTCTTTGGCGATCATGTGTGCATCTCGACCGACCAGGGAGCGTATCTCGATTTCTTCATGAACACACATCCTGAATAATTAAAGAAAAAGCCTGAAATCATCTGGACGGTTGATAATTCCTTTGAGAAGGAAATTCGTTTGGAAAGCATCACGATGGGAGGAAGAGTGTATCTAGCCCCAATCGAACACGGTTGGCTCATCAAAGGTTCCGATCTTGGAGGAAACGAAGGTAGAACCTCGCCTCGCGAGTCCCATCGGGCTTCGAGTCGGGCCTATGGCTTTCGAGTTAATATAAAAAAGATAGATAATACTTACGGATGCGTCGAGAGCGAACTAAAACTCATCAAGACTCTGCTGAAAGATTTCCTAAAAAATAGACTGTCTGAAAAATTCGAAAGTTTGGGTCGAAATAGGCGTGGAAGTGATGAAAACTACGAAAACCTTTAAATCATCCTAAATCTATTGAGATAGATATGCAGCACTTTATAGAGTTACACTTGCGAAAACAGTTACTATCTAACGAATCCGTCTTTATAAGTTTGGGACAACATAGTAAGCTTCACTAAACAAACAATCGATCAATACGAAATCTCCAAAGATATCGCTTCAATAGCGTGTATACTCCTCAAGACATTTACCAACTAGAGATCCATTCTTCAATTCACCAAATAGTTGCTTCGCACTTTGCGGCCAATGACTCTCGGCCATTCTGCAAATGCAGTCCAGATTTATACTTTGCTTGACTAATTCATTCCGTTTGTACCACACATTGGTGGAATAGCTGACCTTATTGCTGCTTTTGCACAAGGCAATCGTCCAATACTAGAATATTTTCATGAAATAAGATCGCTGCAGAGTAGAAGTACGCACACCTTCCACAGCCTAACTCCTGTCGAGTATTTATGCTGGCATCTATCTTTCCAGAACACTGAGATGTTAAGAGGTTTCTGTTTGAAACTTTTAAGTGAGGTGTGCATCGACCATGACAGCAACGTATTTCTGAACCAAGAAGGGATTTTTAGATGTATAAGTGATGAGGAGTTCTGCAAAAGCGATCTTCTGTTCACTTTCAGTTGCGAGGGAGGAGGTATTATCTGCCAGGACGGAGTCATGACCTACTCTCTCGCTGAACTTTCTGATAATTACGAGAACCTAAGTAAAGCACGATATCTAGTTGAAGATTTGATCCTCCAACTGACCTTTATCGGGAGAATCTGCGCTAAATCTAACAAGTAGCCTACCGAAATGTTCCAGAAGATGATCAATAACTTTATTCCCTAAATGGCTAAAGTAGGACACAGGAAGCCGTTGAGGGCAGCTATATGTGAAGCTGTCCTGTTTACGCATTTAAAAACAGGGGACTAGTATACCATCGTTCCTGTGAAAATCGTCGAAGATAAAATCGAGAAAAAGCTGAAAAATCAGAAGCTGTCTTTCTTTATTGAGCTGCCCCGAGACATTCACCGAGTCGACCAGATGGGGTCGAGCGATGGTCAACTGGTCCTGCAAATCAAACATTATTTTACCTGGCTTCTCGAAGGAAACCAAGACTAAAAATCTAATGTGAACCACCTTTTCAATTAGAAAACGCTGCTTAGGGATAAATTATTACTCGAAAACATTAAAATTTTAAGTCGGCTAATTGTCAACCGAGCAGTTCCCGTCAGAGAAAAGAAGGAAAACATTTTTGTAAGTTACTTCAAGGACATCTTTTCTCGGGTGGTGAATCAACAGTCGTCAGCATAACAGCTTGAGACCTCCGGCGTTGATGTCCTTTCAATCCTGAAGATGCTGTCACGTGTTCTAGCTTTCTCTAAAACTTATAATAAATATCTCAATCATTTTTAGTTGACTCGAAAAGACGGCGGCGGTGATGATTTTAATTTTAAAGAACAGGGAATCAAAATTAAGAGAATGTTTACGAGTTCAGGGACGAGAGATAGACCGGCGCCGAAGAATGAGCTCCAGAAGGAAGCTTACGCTGGGTATAACTATCTGACTACCCCAAACATGTCCAAGCTTGAGTTCATTATGCTAATAGCCGACAAAAAACCTGAAGTTATAACCACGTAGGGCAGCCATAGAGACGTCTCTCGGATTTCTCGACTCAGTACCCACCAAATTATCGAACATCATGTAGAGCACTAAAAGGACAACGAAGATCTCGCCTCTGAGGAAGGATAAATCAAAGTGTCCATCTGCAGACTACTGCAGCACTACGTCACAGGGTGTGTCGAGGATCAAGTGAATTCAGCTTTTGATGCCCTTGAATATTCATATAAAGAGAACCAAAAATTTTTCCGTAAAAAGCAAAAGTTCAGTCTTGACTCGTTCGTCCCAGATTTCAACATACCAAGACGATTTGATATCGACATCGTTAAGATACTCCTATAACAGCTCTGCCTGTCTACCTCTCGGAGATTAACTTCCACCATCATCGCGACTTTGGATAGTCTGACATCGACCGTCTAGCAATACTGCGATCTCGTCACGGATATGATGATCCTTACCGAAAGGCCTCACTGCTTATTCTTCAATAACGCAAAGACAATCTGTGACTACATTAAGGTCTTAGCTGAGACTTGTTAAAACTGGTTGAGGCCAGATATCAGAAACAATGAATTTTATATTCGCGAAGCCAGGAGCTGCAACTCAATGCTTCAATCGTTATCCAACAATTTTGTGAAGATCCAACAGTTAGAAACCGAGGATCACCAAGCCTACACTCAGATTCTCAGGAGAGTCGGCATCGTGGGTATCGTGTATGACATTTTTTCCTATATCTTCGCAGTCTACACTAAGAAATCTCAGATCTTCATCAATCCAGAGTCAGAAATGGAAGTTTTGACTTCGGAAATCTTTTGCCAGACACTCAAGTTGATATGCGGTCTAACGTACAAGAACTCAGAACTCCAAAAACTTTGCTATGACACGTTCCACGGCCAGCTCATCGAGCTCTATCGAACCACCCGCAGGCCTGAAATCGGGAAAGCTCTTTCCAGCATATTTCTGAACAACGAGATATTGTTGATCCGAATTAAAATAGAAGAGCTCACTCTCTACATGTAGTCGTTTTCGGAGAACTGCGAGTTGTTTGAAATGATAAGCTCTCTGCGTTTCAGTCCACTCAAAAGCACTCTACTATCTTATGTGGTTGATGTTCTGAATGACTAGCGAAAATTCAGGGTGGTTTATACAGGCATCGAAAAGCATGAGAAAGAAGGCATTGGATTCAGCAGGCACGATCTCAGGCACAACAAGTTCGGTGAATTTCTGCGCAGCAAACTGGCTTTTATGAGATTGACTGAATAACTTTTTTTTACCAAACCTGGTATGCCTTCTGATCGCTTCTATAGCTTTTCTGCCAGTCGCATCCTCCGAAACATGGAGGTCCTCCAAAAGATAAATAAGCAGTCATTCGAGCCAAAACTTGTGGAGTTAAAGATGTTTAATGCCCTTTTGTTTAACGAGATTCTGCGTCATCACTCACATCCTCTGCTATCGAAGGCTAACGACTTAGGGGTCGTTGAAAACTATTTCAAATCAGAGCTACTTCTCTTTTTAAATTTTAAAGAGGAAGATCACATTTATAATTAACAGTTTTTTTATGGTATATTTATGCCAGTGCTGGTTAATTGGATGCAGAAAATGACAGAGAACAAGATGCCGATAGAGTAAGACACTTGCAAGATAATCTAAGGTTTCATCGACAAAGAAAGTCAACGATTATTACGAGAAAACCCCAAATGGCAAGAGTAGATTTAGTATACTGAATTTCCACATCTTATCAAATGCCTCAAACAACTCAACTAAAACAATCGACTTGCGGAAGTCGATCTAAATCAGATTAAAATCATCAGGATGTGGCCAGGGAGAAATTAATGCGGGGTAAATTAAATGTTAAACACTAATCATAACAATAAAAGCCTTGAAACTCTGGCCAACAGCGAAGGCAAAGCAAAAACGAAGGTGAAGAATAAAGAGCAAATTTGGGGCAAGGCGGTTGGAAAACTTAGAAATTCGAAAGAAATCAAAGCCAAACTCTTAAAGGAAAAAGACATCACCCAGACAGTCTTTGAAATGTCCCTGCTCTATAACTCTTCCCACCAACATGAGTAGTTGATCAGAAACATCTGTCCTGTCAATATGGTGGATATTGTCACTAGATTTAAATGTCTGCTCTTGGACTAACATCTTGAGGAGGGTCAGAGAGAGTTGGTGGGAAAGTGGTTATTTGGGATTCATGGATTTGTAATGGCTCAAAAACTTGATAACAAAGACGAACACTTCCATAGGTTATCAAATGTTTTAAAGAGGTAGAGCATGTTATGTCTGTGTATTAATGCGTTACAGGGATCGTAGCACCTCGGCTTTAGAAGAGTGCTGGTTTGCCACATAAAGACTCTCATCGAAAACTTCCCACATCTGATTCTCAATGACAAAAACACAATTTTCACCAAAGAGGTAATCAAACAATTTCTTCTCTCTGATTAGGACCCGACTGCACTTGCTGAAATGTTGAAAGTTGTGTTGCTACTCTTCTATCGTGAGGTCAAGTTACCTTTAGATATCAATATGTTGCTGGAACCGAAACAACTTCTCCAAGCATTTTCAACGATGGCAGACTATCTCGTTTCCGAAGCCATAAACTCAGCTACCTTCGAGACCCACCGAAGTATAATGGAAATAATGAACTCATACCTTTTCGAGTAGGGAAAGTACTTAGAGATACTAGAGAAGAGTAGGATAGTCGAGGATAAAGAGCACTACTTTGGGAAGATCAGCGAAAGTGAAGACATAAACAAACACGATAAATAGTATCTTCGCAGGTTGACTCTCGTCACCATTCAGAGCATCTATTCGAAACAGAAAAACTCTGAAGACACCAAGTTTATTTTCGAGAACCTTCGCAAAAGTGAAAGGTTCCCCAAAAGCAAAATGGGTTGTTTATGAATATAATTTATGTGACTAAATAAAACTATTCGGCTTATCTTTTTTTAAACTATCATATAAAATAATAATAATATGATTTAGTATAAATAAATTAAAAAAATTAAATTTAAAAAACGTACTTTCAATAAACAACCGACAGGAATAAATATATAACATATTTTATCAAAGTTATCGCAGTGACTCTGACGATTGAAGGTTACCCATTCACATTGGCTAACTCGAAGGGTCTGAGCTTTTAAGAAATTGTGTTCATGATACTAGCGACCGTAGGGTTGGAAGGGTTTTAAGTGGTCAAGGAATTATTCGAGCTTTTTGGTTTCGACGCATCAGTAGTATTGGTTTTGGGTAGATTCCTTGCGAAAGTGCTAAGAATGCTTGGAGTGGGAGCTGGGACAGGATTGGTTGAAGGTGTTGAATACTGCAACTGAGTTAAAACAAGAGTCATAAGTAGAGTCGAAAGGATGAATTATTTCATTTTTTTGTATGATAAATATTTAATGGAGTGTTGCGAATTATGAAATTTAATATATTCCTAAAATTATTTAATTGCTTTAATGAGGTTATTACTATTTATTACTATTATTTAAAAATGTATTTAAAAAACCTTTCGGTTATTTAGTAATATTAATTTTATTATTATCTAAGTTTAGAAGATTTCTTATGAAATGACTTAAAACTTGGTAAATATATACATATATATATATCATCCTTTTTTTGAATCTTTTTTACTTCTTTAGTGAGTTTTGGAGTTATGATATAATAAAGTGACTAATATATATTATCTATTCGTCAGAAAGATATTAATAAATATATATACATAAAATGAAATGAAATGAAATTGTTGATGAATAAAATCAATTAGAGGATATCTATGCTATATATTATTGAAAAATACGTTTACTGGCCAAATACTAAAATAAATTAAATTGAATTTTTAGCAAGGTAATAGATAGATAATAATGGAACCTCATCAAAAAAAGAAATAATAAATTAGAATATCAATCCTGATGTCAATGGTTTTTAAGTTTTGATCTATTGCATCTTGAGAGAAAGAAATAAAAAAACTTTGAAAACCCTCAGATTTTATGGTGTGAGAAAATAATATTTTTACATTATCTTTATTGATGATTGTGTGTGTGTGTTTTAACCCATTAAATTAATACATTAAGTTATTAATATATAAAATATTTAATTATTACAATCTAAATGTGTGTGTATTTAAATTTTCGCTATTCATATTTTTTTAATTCAAAGATACAGCTCTTTTTAAAGTTTATAATAGATACTTAACCTATTTTTTTAAATCGAAATTTATGACAACAGCAAAAGTAAATAACCCGTACGATTATCTCGATACAGCTGGTTTCTAAAATAACGAGGTTCGAATTGATTAGCCCGCTCACAGTAGCCTCCTTAAATAGATTCATATCTTATATTTAAACTATTTTAGAACACCAATTGAGATGGGAAAAAGTGCTGAAAAAAGCAGTCGCTCCTGTAGTTCACAGACAGGCCAAGAGTCTCAATGCGCATATTCGCATTGTCGACAAGGAAGACCAAGTCAGGATTCGCCATGAGGGAGGTCACAAACCAAACAAAGAACTCCAGTACGACCACCATTATCACGATCATCGAAGTGCCAATGCAATCTGGTCGCGCCCTCGAAAGAATTGTGGGGGATTGGGAGGAATTGGTAACATAAAAGACGAAATGAACGAAGAATTGATTTTTCGAAGGCTGAAAGAGGAAAACTAACCAGCTGTGGAGGAAGTTGAAGAGCTAATCACCGCTCCTACTTTGGAGGAGTATTATCTCAAACAGGGTATCAAATTGGATGAAGAGGATAGAAAACCCAAATCACCACCCAAAGTTGGATACCTCCACGAAGAGTGGGTCCTTAATGAAGGGGTCACCTTCCTGAAGCCCAAAAAAGAGAAGGATGTTGAAAAACCCACAAGGAAATCATCCGTGGAATCGGAACACAAAATTGAAGTTCCCGCTGAGATACTTGGTACGTATTGATGAATTTATGAAATATTATTTAATTAATTGTGTAGGTTTTAAGTCCAGCCTTGAAGACGAGGCCCCATTAAAGCACAAGCCGATCAAGCATAAAAAGATTGTGTTAGACGAAAGTGACTTCCCAGCTCTAGATGAGTTCATTCAAGAAAGGAATTGATTCGATCTAATTCAGTAATTTATTGATAGATGGCATCAAGTGTATGCAAGTGTATGTGTATTTTGTAGGTATGTATTTATGTTTGTAAGTGTGCAAACCACAATAAGATTTTTATATTGATACATCAATAAGATTAGTTGCTTTTTTTTAATTATATGCATTTATTAAACAAATATAATTTAATTGGTTGATCGCTATTTTCCCCAGATCATACCCTCCGGACAGGGTCTAATATGCTCTTGCGCATTTACTCGAATTGCACTTCTCTTTCTGAAACCTTTGTACGCAGAGATTCAATTTCAGCAAACACTAAGACAAACGACACCAATAAACTCTCATAACGTGTTTCGAGTTCAAGGTTGTTCGCGTATCTGAGCCTGATTTTACCCAAATCCTCCTCAAGTCCGCGATTTTCGCCTACCAATCGGTCGATCTCGGCACCCAAAATGGCAATCCTCTTGGCATAGTCCATATAAGTGTGTATCTCAGCCTCCAATTACTTGGACCGCTTTTCATTGGCCATGACTCGTTCCAGATACTTTTCAATCTCACCAGTCAAAAATATTATTCTATAATTAGTTAATTCATTTATGTTAGATATAGATAGATGTATTTATTAATATAAAATTTTACTGGTTTTCAAGTCCTGCGATTTTCTGACTCAATACTAAGACTTCACTGTCTCTTTCGCGGTAGCTTTTCTCCAGGATGTAGTAGTTTTATTTGAGCTGCAGGAAGTCTTTGCCCTTGACACCACCCTCACCGTTACATCTTTCAAGCTATGTGCTCAGAACAATTACTCGGCATGCCAATTCAGTCGAAATTCCCGTCTCTCTTTGCAACGCGGAATCAAGCTCTTTGCAAATTCTATCGATTCGTTCGATCTCGTTGGTTAATAAATTAATGCGGTTCTAAAAGTGAAATATAATTGGAAAAATGAACAAAAAACAGATTTTATGTATTTATAAAGTATATATATATTTTGTTTACCTTCGCTTCGTTGTACGCAGCTTCGACTTATCGAAGTATGTACGTTTCTTGCTCGAGTCTTGAATACTTATTTCTAAGTTCATCATACTCCAATCCTTTTTGTTTGAGCATTCCCGCCAGTCTCTCTTTTTCCTGGTTGCTGCCGAACAACAGTCCTTCGAACTACCGCACTTTCACCTCGAATGCTCTGGAACGCTCGCTTTCCACTTGGTTGCTTCTCTTCAAGTCCGAGAGATTGGCATTTAAGGTGTTAACGATCCTCTCGTACTCTGTCAATTTACTCTAGGATGACTTCAGCCTGGCAACTTCATCTTCAAGGCCGTGAATTCGATTAATTAGCTTATCATTCTCAGTGCTTTTCTCCCTCAGTTTATTCGCCAATTTCTCAATCTATTAGGTCATCATAGCTGTACTGTTTTTGTAGTTCGTGAGTTGTTCTTCGATGTTCCGGTACTGAGTCAGTGTACTTTCCAACCTGCCGTATCTGATCCTGAAATCCTCCAGTTCATTAACCTTTCCTTTAAGTACATTGTTAAGCCTGTCGATTTCCTGATTGAGAATTGCGCCTCTCTTTTAAAGATCTTCACATTTTCTCTCAGTCAGATTGAGACCTTTAATTTGTGTTTAAAGCTGTGTGATTTTATGGCGATAGTCCTCGATTCCTCGTGTTAAATTCTGCACCTGTCCATCGAGGTCTCGATTTTGGTTTTCAAGAACCCCATAGTTTGTGATCCGGACTTCCAATCGACTACTTTTGTTCTTCTCATTTTCAAGTTATCCAAGTCTATTTTTTAGTACTTGGTTAAGTCGGTCTTGTTCGGCGCTAAGCATTGTCACCTTCGACTAATAGTTCGAAATCTCTGTTTTCAGATTGCGGTATCCTCCAAGTTCTGACTCTTGACGCGCAACCTTCTGCTTCCATTGTTCAATCTCCTCCAATTTACCCCTCAGGGCTTCATTAAGTCTTTAAATTTCCTTGCTCGCCAGGGCCAGCCTCGAAGCAAGCTATTGGTTCATGGATGCGATGTCACGATTTCGAGTTACTTCTTCTTAGAATTTGGAAGATCTGATTCTCCACTCCTCGATTTCCCTGACCCTGTTATCCAGGTTGGTTCTGAGCTGTTTATTCTCTGCTTCCCACTGCTGCTGCTCCTTCAGCTGCTGTCTCAGGTTAAACTCTCTCTGCCTAGCTTCGTTGATCTCCTCCTGCCTTTTGTTGAGTATGTCGTTGAGTCTCTGAATTTCTGTGGCTAGGGTGGCGAGTTTGTTTTCCAGCTCGCTAATGGTCATTTAGTTTCTCTTGAGCTCCATTATTGTAATTTAATATCTTTGAGCTTTTTGTTTGAACTCATCGATTTCTCTCAGCCTATATTCCAGATTTTCTCGGAGTTTTCGGATTTCCGCCTCCAGATTCCCCCGTTATGCGTGGAACTTGCTCGTGAGTTCTCTCATCTCCCTGTCCAACATGCTCTTTCTTTGACTCTCCATCAACAGTCTCATGTCTTCAAGTTCCTTGGCTTTGGCCTTGTTGCTGGCTTCATACCTCGCTTTCCATCTCTCGATCTCACTTTCTAACCCCGCGCTTCTAGCCTTTTCTGCCTCGTATCTACCCTTCATTGTGAGGTCTACTTCTGCATATTTTCTTTTCATTTCTTCGAGTTCGGTATAAAGTTGGTGACAGATGAGGTTGAGCTTCTCATTCTCCTCGATGTATTTGCCCCTTTCGCTTTAGTAGGCAAAACACTTTTCTGTGAGCTATCGAATTTGGACTTCGTAGTTAGAGGCGTTAAAGATCTGTCTTTCGAAGTCTTTGATTTTGATTCTGTTGGACTCCACCTCGGTCGACAGTCTCTCGATTTCGATAGATTGGAAGACGACCACGAATTCTAAATTTCCTCCCAGATCTAATTTACGGTAGTTTGGTAAGTTTTTAATTCGTGATCTTTATGTTATTGTTAACTCAAATGGTTTCTCATACGATAAAAGTAGTAAATATTAATTTAAATATGACTATTTTTTACTCTCTGAGCTGATCGTTGCCTACCTCACTTGTGAAAGTGGTATTGATGAAGGATCTATTTGCAATGAAACTACCACTTGGTCTAATACTGCTTGTGGTGAGTTAGGTGTAACGGATTCTTTGTTCGCCGGAGCCAAGCATTTTTTGAATATTTCTTTTTTGTAGAGATATAAAATGATAATCTAGATATTCAAATATATTATATATAAAATGATGAGGATCTCATTTTTTATTATATCATACATTTTCAAAAAAAGTTAAACGTTTCCTTATGTTAATATTATAATTGTTATATAAAAGTTTGATTTCAATTTCCTCTGTTGAATGAAAATCAGTACTTTAAAAAAAATGAATATTAATATTTTTACATATATTTTTTTATAATATGTTTTAATTGACCCATATTAACCACTTAAAAAAAAAGGATCTTAAAGTAGCTTTAATTTAATTTTTTTTAACTATTAATATTGTTATTATCATGGTTTTTTATTGTTTATGTTTATATTTTTTTATTTGTATGCAATTTTTACAAAAGAGTTTATGAGATCAAGTGGCTGCACACACTTTATGTTTGTGTTTTTTTGACTGATAGTGAGAATCAGTTCAGCTCTGGTTTCCACCAAAGATTCTAACCGTTAAACGTCTCAGCCAATGCTTTTATATCGACTTTTACGGCAAAATCAACGAGTCCCAATGCGGGTTTATTCGGTATTGTTTTTTTCTTTAGATTTTTAAAATCTGTTTCAAATGTCAAATTATTAACTTCTTTCATCCACTTTCTAAATTCGTCACTATTTTTAAATATAGATATATTGAAGCTATATTGTCTGAACTAATTCTTATTTTAGATGACTGTTGAGCAAATAGATGTGGCTGGGCCGACGGGACTGGGTCCGGGCTGACGTATTTTTAACCTCTATAAGTCTTGCGACAATGAAGCCTGAGTTGTTTATTTGTGGGTGGCAGCGCTACTTGCATTATTATTATTATTGTTAGAATTGGTCACAGTGATGTTCTTGGTCGCATTTGATTGGGATGTGGAGTTCAAAGGCTTGGCGGCAATGGGGTTAATAACAAGTTCTTCCAAAGTCTCGCATCGAAAATGGGCAGTCTTTCCACCGATCTGTTTTCCTTCAAGTTCAATAATCCTTTTGGCGTCGTCTTTATTGTGAAGTATAATTTCTCCCTCTCCTAGCTGTCGGCCTTGTTTGTCGATGGATGGCTCGACAGACACAATATTTGTATACTGTTTGAAAAGATTAAGTATCTGTGCTCCAGTCAAATTGTAGTCCAAATTCCGATAGTAGACTCTAAGCTGACGATTCGCTGGATACGATACTAGCTTTTAGACGTTCTCCTCAATAATCTCAATGTCTCTCAACTCGTCGTCATTATATTCATAATCGTCGTAATCATCTCCATTGTCGTATCCGCCATATTGCTTCTCAATGTCATCGTAGAAATCTTTGTATCCATCATCAATAAGGTCTGGGTCTTATAACCTTGCAATATACTTCTCAAATGTGGAGGCGGTGATGATCGCGTTGATATGGTAAATAAATATTTTATATGGATATACCACTGTGGCTGGAGGATTTAGATTAATCACTTCCGTCATGGATAGTAGCGGGTTCTCCTTTGGAATTGTAGTAGTTCCCTTCCTCGTCGAACCATCCACCTTGTTTATCGTATTTGTACACATAATTATTTCCTTTGATGGTGAAACCTGAACCATCAGGAAGCTCAACATAAAATTCAAAGCGTTCTGGCTTGTGGGTCATTTTTTTTGTTTATTTATATTTTTTATAATATGTTGAAAGAGAAATATATTATTATATAATAAGCGTATACAGAATGTTAAAGAAAAACACACAATTAAAAATAACTTTAAATAATAAAAGAGTAAAAAAACAAACATTAATGCTTGTTAAATTCACAGGAAATGGTATACTTCTATTATATAGATAGATTTTCATCGACATTTTTTAAACTCTATTTAAACTAAAAGGACACTAATAAACAAATAAATATTGTATTAGTTTGCTTATGTGTTATAAGAAATTAAGTTTTTTATTTGTTTATTAAATTTGGCTAAAAATAAATATAAAGTAAGTGTTAATAAAAAATAAAAAAATAAAATAGACATAAATATACCAAGAAATGACTGATAAGTATCGTTTTATGGGAAACCAGTCTTCAAGTGGATTGTCGACTGGAGCGAGTCTCAGAACTTCGTACCAGCCTGGTCTTGGAACCCCAATTATTGGAACTCATTTCTCCACCGACCCAAACACTCACAATATAATCAGCCCCCGCAATAATAACATCAACACTCTAAAGCCTCCGCTATTTCCTCCTCCGCCTCCGCCCACAAACTATTCCGTTAATATAAAGCATCTGGAGAACAAAATCGATTCGGTCTTCAGTCAGCTCAAAAAAGAAGAACAGCAACAAAATATGTTCAATAAAACCACACTCCCTCCCTCAACTAATAACTCTCCACCAATTTCATCGGGTGAACTATCCGATCTCAGAAGTTCAGTCTCCAACGCCCAAGTAAAGAAATTCGACACCAGTGGAAACTCTAAAGATTTCCTCAGGAGAACGGCTTATACCCCGAACAATCCAAAAATATTCAACCTTGACGAACATCTTTCTCCTAGTGGCTTTGCAGATAGCAATAATAATAACCACAGTAGCTTTGCGTCTAATGTTAATATGAATCAAATGGGTTTCGCAAAGAAACAGCATGAAATTTCTGGGCAAAGTAGTCACATCGTCGAGTCAAACAACCATTTTCATAAGCCGAATATCAATAGTCATATAACTAGTAATAATGCGAACACTATTATTAATAATAATGCTAATTTTACTTCTCCACCGTTACTGAACATTGCTCCGACTAGCACGCAACAGAAAAATTCATCTATAGTATGTGGTTTTTATATTGGAAAACAACTCGGTGTTGGTAAATTCGGAGAGGTGTATCAAGCAAAGTAACTGAAATAAAAATTACTTGCAAACTATATCTGTTTTGGATTAATCTATATAATTTTTTTAAACATAGGCATGTTGTTTCGGGGTTTATCTGTGCATTAAAGAAAATAGTAAAAGCGAAAGTGCAGTAGTATAACATGCTGAACCAACTTATCCAATAGATAAAACTGCAGGCATTCCTGACCCACCCCAACATTGTCCAATTTTATGGGGTGTTTTCTGACGAGCAGAATATCTATATCGCGTTGGAGTACATGGAGGGAGGCACCTTGTTTGACTTCGCAACTAACTTCTAAACCCTCGCCGAGCCGTAAGCTGCGGGATTCCTCAGATAGATATCCGAGGCTGTCAAGTACATGCACGATAAAGACATCGCCCACAGAGACATAAAACCCTAAAATATTGTACTGAGTTATGGCTTGGCGAAGCTCTGTGACTTTGGATGGGCGGCAAGGGTCATAGGGACTAGGAAGACGTACTGTGGGACATTGGACTACGTGCCTCCCGAAATACTCGAGCGAAAATAATACGATCAGACTGTAGATCTTTGGTGTCTCGGCATATTGGCTTACGAGCTGCTCACGGGGAAGGTTCCATTCGAAAGTAAATAACGAAAAACATTGGTCCAGAAAATTGTGAACGTAAAATAATAATAATTGTAATAAAAAATATTTTTGTTTATTTTGGCATATTTTTATGATTATATTGAAAGGAACAGGTGGACAAAGATAAAGTTGTATATCCAGAGAATATGAGTGCGAACGCCAAGGACTTCATCGAAAATTTAATTAAAAAGAATCCCACCGAAAGAATGAAATCGTATAAACTTCTCCAGCATCCATTTCTTCGTCGATAAGAAAAAAAATGAATAAATCAACCATGAACAACATTATATTAGAATACAAGCTAATGCATCATTCAACAACATTTTCTCCTATTTCTTTAAATTCTAGTTGTTTTACTTACTTATATTTTTTTCTTCAATATCTATACAGCAGTATAAGTCTATGATTTTTAGTGATTAATAGTTTTTTATTTTTTTTTTATTATATTTTGGTAGATACAAAAAACAGTAGTTAACTTAAAACATCTAAATCATAAAAGATTTACGAAGACTTGTATTCTATCTTCTCCTTGTGCTGCAATATCAACAGGCAAAGTCACATCTATCAATTTTTGTTTCGAGAAGGACTCCATTAGATAAAACTTTATCTTGCTTCCCAAATCCTGGTCGGTAAGTGTTAAGTACACGAAATCGTACATAAGCTCGATTTGATCTGTTTTGTAAAAATACCGACTCACTTTTTGGCCACTAGGCAGTCGAAAAACTACTTCTATGCCTTCTTTCGGCGCGCCCTCGAGTCCTGCCTCTATCGATGCTCTGACCGAAAAGAACAATTAAGGGTCGGTCTGGGGATCCACCAAATCGAATTTCGGGTAGTTGGTATAGACCTCTTCATCCATCTTGGTCCCTGCTCCTTTGTAAGCCTCGAATACTTTTTCTGGGGGTGCGTCTTTTCCACTCTAGAAGTTACCATCCTCTTCTGACACTGACGAATCTGTTTTGTCGTTTTGTCCGAGAGACCGTTTAATTGCTTTTTAATACTACTTTTAATCAGTTCCTACAATATTCAATTTGAAATTCTTTTTCTTCTTCAAGACTTTGTCTTGGTATTTTTTTATGGTCGTCGCAGATTTCCACATCTGATTGGTATTCAGGTGCTCGAAATCCTCGGGTTTGGTATTAGGGAAGTCGCCTTGAACTGCGAATATTTGGTACCCGCCTTCCTTGATGGACATGATGAACGCAGATAAATAAAACTCGGAGATAATCTCGGGCATTTTGGAATTCGTGCTATTGAGATTATACCAGATCGAGTCTACTTTGCGGATGGCTAACCAGTGGTCACTGGAATTACAAATAAATCCTGATTCCTTATTGAGCTGGGACTTGTCCGGGATCGCATCGATCGAGATCAGGGTCAGCCCCCCTTTCTATCCAATTGTTTTTAAAGCCTCTGACCTTGCGTTTTTTTGATATATAGGAATACGCCTTTTTTATTATTTGATTATATGTTTTACCCGAAAGGACCTGGATGGAGTAGTTACCATCTTCTGCAACATTTCCACTACCTTATTTCATGTATTTCATAAGATCAGCTGTCACTCCTTGTTCTTCCATGAGATGTCGTTCTTTTGCGTCCAGCTCTAGTGCGATGTTGGCAAGTGAGACTTCATGAAAAAGAGGACCTGGGATGTTTTTGTATTATTTAAGGTATATATATATTTTGTGGATGAGTTACCTTGAAGAAGAGAGTTGACACAATGCACTCCACACATTCTTTCCATCTGGCGTTCCCAGTAAATCATCTTTTATTTTCCAATCATTTGTGTGTGCTCTGCTTGTATTTTTTTTTTTTTTTTATTTAGTAAGAATTTATATATATATTGAATGGAATTTTTAAAAAATATTTAAATTATTTTCAGGTATTTTCCATGTCTATATTTTCTAGCACAATTATACCAAAATATAGATATTTTTTTTAATATTTTGTATGGATCATAAAAATTTAAGGGATTGCTTTAAAGGCTTATTTTATACTATATAACTACTCTCTATGTTTAATCAAAATTATATAGTATAAACAGACATATTTATAAAAAAGTGTTATTATCAAATAAGGTTATCAAATAAAAATAGTGGACAATAAAAAAATGTGCGATATAGATCAAGTAATTTTTTATCAATATCACTTCTTCAGATTGTGATAAATTCATTGTCGTGCTCCTATTTTGATTTGCAGGTCATGCTGATAGATTCGCAGTAGAATTTATCAGATCTGCCCAACTCTTTGCGAGTTCGGCGCCATTTGTTGCACTTGTCACACTGCACCCATCTATCGATATCGTATTTCTCTCCCTTGTACATCAGGGTTTTCTTCCCGCCCTTCTTCTGGTGGCTTTTTGGTGTATTGTTTACTTTTGCGATCTTCTTCTTGAACACCTTTCGAATCGTCGAGTTCTCTGCCGTATCACTATCCTCTTCTTCCTCTTCCTTAGGCTCTCCCTGAGGATAGATATTGGCACGCAAATCTTGAACTTATTTTCGATTTTTGAAACCAGCTATGAAATACAAAAGAATTAATATTAATTTAATATTTATTATGTTTAATTTACTGTTCTCTAGACACTCCAAAACAGAAACTTTGGAGATTTTGACACTATCGTTGGAACATTTGCAGTACTTGGCGACCACTAACTGCTTCAGCCAGCTGAGGGTTGCGTAGTTAACAGCTTCTGCAACGTTGAACCCAAAGTTAAATCCACAATGGTAAGCACCTCCGAACACCGCGATGAACTCTCCAGCTTTGTGTTCCATCTTCGTTATCCTCATTTCGGGATATTTGTTTTTCAGGAGATAGGGGTTTATCAGGCTCGTTTTATGTTTGAGGTGCTCTGAACACTTATTAAATTGTTCGGCGAAGATAGATTTGGCCTCCTTTTCAAATATGTAACCTTGGTTGGCAGGAATGGAGTACCAGAACTTCGATTTTCCTGTGTGCAGATAGTTAATAGCACTCAGGTCGATGTCTTCAGTATGCCAGCAGAAGAGGGTTTTCCAGGACCCGAAGTAGCAATACGGCACGTTGACTCCTCGGATCGGGGACTCGAGGGCGAAATTGAGAAGAGACTCGAGGTTCCCGACATTCCAAGTGCCGGCGCAGGGCTCCATCAGAGAAAGTTGGAAATCGGCGCCGTAAAGAGGTGGGCTGAAGGCGATACTCTTCCAAAAGAGTTCTTCAATTTCTTCAGCAGATTTTCCTTCGGTAATTTTATCGAAAGCAATAGTCTTCTTCTTGTACTCCCTGAATGAGAGGGATTTCTTCTGGATGTGTAGGCATTCATAAATTCCGCCTTTCCCATAGGTGTTTTGCTCGATGGGTCCTGTAATGACGACATTTTCCAGGCATTTATCGTAGTCTGATTGTCTTGCTTTCCATTCAGGAGGAGGAATTATCTAAAAAAATATAAGAAATCAATAGTATCAAATTTTAAAAAATAAATATTTTTATTAAATTATTTTTATATAAGATATATATATCAGTTTTTTTTTTTCCTTTGAATTTATATATAAACCTT
>JAHDVE020006980.1:0-118390 GCA_022606495.2 Halesus radiatus | reverse complement strand
AAATATCATTAAAAAAACGATAGAGAAGTAAGCTTAAAGTACTCAACTATTCTAAATCGGAGACCCCCCGTTAAACCAGTGGAATTTTATCTTGCGAAGTGGCTTTTTTCAGTGTTTTTGTCTTCATTATAAAACTCTCACAAATTGTCAATCTCTTCTGAAAAGCGTCGGCTGTCATAAACTACAAAAAGTACCTCCTTTAAAGAAACTTAAGTAAACCTATCATTATTAGCATCAAATTAACCATCTCGAAATCATCTTTTATATAAAGCTCGCAGATAATAAACATTTACAATGAATACACAGTGCATCGTATGTGAATAGAGTATTGATACTCCATCTCACTTTATATCCTGTAGTGTTTGTGTAAATAACTATCATCGTACTTGTGCAGAATTTGTGGAAACCTCACGCCGTGGGGCTAAAAATATGCAGTGGAAATGTAAAAAATGCATGAAAAATTTAAAAAATAACAAAACGAAACTCAGTAGTGACATTTTATTATTAAATGAACATGAAGAGCCATCTATCGTCAAACAAGCTAAACAGCCAATACAGCCATCAAAATCTGTACACGCCCAGTCAAACTCCACAAAAAAATCATCAACTACAACGGCACATGGCGATAATCAAGGCCTCCTAACTTCAGAGTTATTTATTAAGGATTCGGCTAATTTCAAAACATCTATAATGGAATTTGTAGAAGCCAAATTCAACTCGTATGCACAAAAATATGAATCAATCATCTCGCAAAACAATGAAATTATAAAATGGATTCAATTTATATCGGAACAACATGAAGAAATAAAAAATCGCCTAAATGATATTAAAACATCACATGAAAAAGCCAACACTGATATAATTGAACTAAAAACCACAATACTGTCCTACGAAATACTATTTCCCAACAAGACGACAACATTGATAGACTAGAGTATTTAAGCCAAATATGCAACATCGATATAAGGGGTGTTCCTGAGTCAAGCATTGAAAATAATGTAGAAGTACTAAAAAAAAAATTACAAATAATTAAATAATTAACTATGAAGATACCGCTATACCATTGCAGGGACCGAAAATTTCAGAGAAAATTCCCAGATCCACAATAGCGACGTTTAACAATATTAAATCTCGTGATGACTTCCTACACAAAATTAAGCTTTCAAGAAATCCACTACCATCAAGACAAATAAGTTAAATACAACGGACCTAGGATTATCGCAAGACCCCAAACGCATTTACGTATCCGAACACTTAACACAAAAGGGAAAATTTCTACTATCTCAAACGAAAAAATTTGCCAGAGATAACAACTATAAACACTCTTGGACGACCTCACGACAAATTCTACTAAGGGAAACAGACACCTCCAAAATTATTAAAATAAACAATGTCCTTGATCTTGATCGACTAAAACGTCTATTACTGTGACTGCTGATAAAAGTATACATTTTTTCCTGACGAGGCAACCATTGGTTTCGAAACATGCAGATATTGAATTATTTAATAGTGGTTTAAAAAATATATATTTCGTATCCGTATTATTCTATTTGTATCTAGTTTCACCTATACATGCTCACTCAATGTATTTTTTGTTGTTTAGTTTTAAATTTTTACCAGACGAAGCTTGTGATAAGCGAAACCGGTTGGTGATAAATTAAAAATATTTGTAGTTCAAAACAATGTCTTTTTATATTTGATAATGTCAAACCACAAAGTAATTGATCTTTTCGAAAACATTTCTTTTTTTATTTATTTTATTATTTAAACGCCCAAAAGGATTTTACATACAGGTATATTATTTTTAAAATCACATAAAAAGAAAAAAAAACACACAAACACAAAAGTTGAATTACATTTGATAAAAGTGAAGTTACGCTTGAAAATAGTAAATAGTTCAATATCCATAAAGTCAATATCAACATTTAACAAATAAGTAACTGATATGGGTTGTAGTTGACAATAATTTATAAACTAGGCAGAAACAATTCATTCATCTTCCTTTTGAAATTTGCCAAGTTTGGATTGTTGTCGGATGCATCCATATCCTTTAAGTATTTGTTACCAAGACTGTGTGTGTCAAGTGTTGAATTGGGGAATTCAAACTATAGTTTGAACAGCATATAGATACTTATACGATATAATATTTCGATACACAAATATATGTATGCGTACATATATGTATGTGTGCGTACATGTATGTATGTGTGCGTACGTATATGTATATGTGACACTACTACATATATATGTATATTATATGCGTATGTGTTTGTGTGTGTATGTATATGTGCACCTATGTGCACATGTGTGCATGCTTGCACATACTAAATTTTTTTTTTTTTCTGATCTAATCCTTACGCATGTCTTTTTCTCCTTTCTATCTTCTACTTTCTTTTATAATTTTTCCAATTGTCAGCATGTTAATATACTTAATATAATAAATCCATATGTTTACACTAGACTTCATACAAATGCGCAAATGTGTGCATGCTTGCAAATATAAAAAAAAAAAAAAATTGTTATCTAATACGCATTTCTTTTTCTCTTTTCTATCTTCTACTTTCTTTTATAATTTTTCCAATTGTCAGCACGTTAATATAATTTACACTAGACTTCATACAAAGTAACTATACTCCATTGGTCACCATGAAACAGGCAGCCGACTAGTATGGTGATCTAATATATCTACTCCATGGAAATGTCTCCATTAAATATCATGTATTTTATAAATAAAATAAAAATAAAATTAATAAAGATGCTTTTTAATGTTAAATATTAATTTATTTAATATAAGTCAACTAATTCAAACATAGTCGTGCATCAAACACGACTGCAATTGATTTAATATTAATTCAATTAGTTCAAACATAGTCGTGCATCAAACACGACTGCAATTGATTTAATATTAATTCAATTAGTTCAAACATAGTCGTGCATCAAACACGACTGCAATTGATTTAATATTAATTCAATTAGTTCAAACATAGTCGTGCATCAAACACGACTGCAATTGATTTAATATTAATTCAATTAGTTCAAACATAGTCGTGCATCAAACACGACTGCAATTGATTTAATATTAATTCAATTAGTTCAAACATAGTCGTGCATCAAACACGACTGCAATTGATTTAATATTAATTCAATTAGTTCAAACATAGTCGTGCATCAAACACGACTGCAATTGATTTAATATTAATTCAATTAGTTCAAACATAGTCGTGCATCAAACACGAATACAATTTGAAGTTATGAAAATTATGATATATTTTTTAGATTTTACTTTCAAATAGTCGTGAATGCAGTTTATTATATATGTATAACGCCTTTTACATATTATTGCATCCTTACATATTTTACTATATTTTTAAATAATTTAAAAAACCGATTTTACATACTTGTGTGATAGAATTTTTACGATTTTGAAGATCAAAATAAACAATAAGTAATGATTAAACAAAAATATGTTTTGTCCTCCTAGAATTTGGGAAATAGATCCTGCAATCCTGATTTACGTTGCGGTGCGAAGTGGATAATTTCACTGATTTTACTAGGTTACCCTTTCACTGTAACCTGACACTTTCGAGATATCACTCGAGTGTTCACTGGGGTCTAGTGAAAAAACAAAGACGTGCGGCGGGGTTTCAATGAGGTTGACGGAGGGTTACTATCACAGAGGTCAAAAGAAGAAGACAGCAGTAGATGATTCGTGGTTTGCGATTTTTGCCAGTGAGAATCCATTATACCAGGTGGTGAGGCACGATTACGGTTGATGATTATCCCCGAGCAATGTGGTTGTGGATAATATTGTGTATTGCACAGCGGCAGTGTTGGTAAGTCTTGACAGCGATAGTGTATGCAAGATGAGGATTGGGTCTATGTCTAGCGTGACAAGGACAACAACTGGCTTCTGGTGCGGAACAGGAACGGGCCTAGGACTGACATGTCCAAAAGGTAGGTTTCCAGAAAGTGTCTATGTATTGTGAGACAACTTGATTCGCAACTACATGTACAACTCCAGCTTAATTGTGATAGGCAGGGTCGGGTGCTTTTTGTGTTAGTGGTTGAAGATAATGGACCTTTGTGACAGTAATGTTGTGGTGGAGCGAGGCTCTGCTTGGCTTGAGATGAAGAAGGCTGCTGGGCTTCTTTTTAGTCCAGGTGGAAATTATTATTAGAGCAAAATTCTTGAAGTTTACCTGCCTGGTAGACCAATGATGCAAAGACGTTTGGAGAGAAACAAATGTGCTGTGAAAGAGAAGTGACGTTGGTTAGCCACGGTTAGAGAGATCAGAGAGAGAAAAACAAAATTCCTGAGCTGAGAGACTTAAATTACATATATGTAACAATATCCAGTATCAAGAGGAGACTCTATGTAGTCCATTCAAAAAATCGAAAACATGAATCAACCATTTAAAGCCTGTAAAAATTCATATGCGAATT
Source organism: Halesus radiatus (assembly GCA_022606495.2). Classification (NCBI taxonomy): domain Eukaryota; kingdom Metazoa; phylum Arthropoda; class Insecta; order Trichoptera; family Limnephilidae; genus Halesus; species Halesus radiatus. The sequence goes on along the minus strand of JAHDVE020006980.1, from coordinate 113,947 downwards.
GGCAAAATAACAAATAATGATATCCTCACTAGGATTTCTCGTGCTGAGGATTTCATTTACAAAATATGAAATTACATTATATTAAATTGATGTGCTTGATGAAGAAAATAAAATAATTGTAAGGTGAGGTGTTTTAATTGCAGTTGAGTGGTTTCGGTGTTAGTCTGTATTTGGTGTTAATGTATTTTCTATTTCAGATCTCCCTATGTAACATATCCAGTGTTTCATTTGATTTTTAAATTTATTATGGCTGTTGTAATTTTTGAAGGATAGTTTAGTTTTGTTGTATAGTTTAATACCATAGTATAAAAAGTTTTTTGTCCAAATGATGTGTTTGTGGTTCCTTGTTGTATGTGTTTTTGACTCTGAGATCTAGCATTTCTAATATGTGTGATTGTTGTTTTAAGTTTTGAAAATGATTTTTAAAATTTCTAATAATGATTTAATTTGGATATAGCTCTTGGTTCAAGATGGTCCAAGAAACCAACATATTATAAAGAATTAGTAGATAATAATGGTCTACATTTCAGTTACGAACCGGCATGGGAAGTTACTTTTTCTTTATGTGGATTTCAAAGAATTGTTTCATGGATGTTAGCTATTTTATCGGTCTTAATTATATCCGCTTTTATGTATTAGATTATATAAGGGATTAATGTCAGCCAAACAACACTATCCACAAAAGTGTAACTTTTCAGGGGAGACAAAAACGTTTTATTTTTATTTTCTTTTAACTCAACAAAGGGGATGTTTATTTCAAACCTAATGTTAATTTTTTTGTAATTTATTTTGCATTGTATTGTGTATTGTACATTTATTGTTTATTGTACATTTATTGTGTATTTTACATTTATTGTTTATTGTACATTTATTGTGTATTGTACATTTATTATGTATTGTACATTTATTGTGTATTGTACATTTATTGTGTATTGTACATTTATTGTGTATTGTACATTTATTGTGTATTGTACATTTATTGTGTAATGTACATTTATTGTTTATTGTACACTTATTGTGTATTGTACATTTATTGTGTATTGTACATTTATTGTGTATTGTATATTTATTGTGTATTGTACATTTATTGTGTATTGTACATTTATTGTGTATTTTCCATTTTTCTTGCTTTTTGCAATGCTAAAATTTATATGTATTGTCCTAAAAATATATGAAAAATAGTTTTATGTGAAACGTTACTGTTAGTGTTCTTTGGCACTGAGTTTGAGAGTAAAATAATAGTAACACTAAGAGGTGTTAAAGTTTTATGACATTAACATGTTTATGATTTCACTCTGCAGTTTAAAGTAGTTAGTGTTTCGCTGGAAAATAATTAAAGTAACATTTGTATATATTGATATAATAGGTACAAATTTTCATTAAAAGTAAGAAAATCTTAATTTTTTTAAATAATGTTCATCACATTTGTAAAAAAACAACAACAGTTTATTGTTCTTAAAATATAACAATTTAAATCTCATCAATGCAAAGAAAAAACACTTATATATTAGATAAAAGTAACAAAATAATAAATCAACTTAAAATACATGTATTCTCCTGACGAACCATCAACTCAGTCGCGCCAAAACTGGCAGTTGAATGTAGATAGGATCGCCCTCTATGAACAGCGCACAGTTCATGATATCAACGTTAGTGTTAAGAAGCACTAAGAGCGCATAAGAATAAACCGTTGCAGTTTAAACCGTATTTTGTTTGTGTCAGAAAACTTTAACAGCCGCTGACATTCTTTGACAGTTTGATTTTTTGATTTTTCTTGTGGTAAGAACACTAACAGCTTATATAATCGTTTGATATTAAACAAGTTCAATTTTATGTTTACGTTAATCATTTCTGATGATTTAAGAAGAAACCAGAAAAGATTGGCATAATGTTGTGTGACTATCACTTGTTATAAAAATAAAATAAAAAAATTAATGAACAAAATAAAGAATAAATCAAAACCATATTTTGTTACGCAATATGGTTATTATATAGCTGTGTTTTAAATACGTGGAGATTCTAGATTCTAGCCTTCTGTGGGCAGTATCCAGTGGATAGGTGTAAGGCTTTTCCAAACAAGAACCAAAATTCAACTTTTTTATGGGACAGAGCACCGACCAAATAATACGTAGAGGTGCCCAACATGCAACAGGAAGAAACCAAAATTAGGGGGGCGAGGGGTGAGCTAGGCGTGCTGCCAATTTAAGTAAAACAGCAAATAAGTAAAAACGTTTACTAAAACTGAGTATTTAATTTGACTCTTTTATAAATTTATTATTTGCTTACGGCAGTGAACTAGGCTGGTGCCAAAATGGGTGTCACGCGACCTTTGCCTCCAGCCGTCGAAAAAGTATGGTAAGGCAATTCTGTTCATTCAATGATTCATAGACTATTAGTTGTAACTCACATTCGAGCGTAACTTTGTGTTTTTCTTCGAATAGTTAAATCCACACAAAATTAATAATTAAAAGTTTTTCTGTCTTTTCAAAAATATTTTGTTACAAATAAGCAAAAAAAATTGTTGTGTTAGGATGGCACTTTCTTCTAGTGGAGCCTAGATAACTTCCACTAAATACCAACTTCGGTACAATATGTTTGAGGAACGGACTGTAATATATATTTTGGCTACCACCGCGGATGGGAAAGGTTAGGGAAGCCTTAATAAGTTCATTTACCTTGCGGCATATCTACGAACCTTCTTAACCTTACGAACCTTCGCCTACTTCATACATACTTTTCCTGGAGGAGATGCACTTTTGGGGGAATGGGAAAAATATGCTAAAAACTAAGTGCAGAGATGTTGCAGGAATTACTCCATTCAGAGGACCGTTTTTGGTATTTTATATTTATATAAATATGAAATTTGCATCATAGCTTGATACCGTATATATCGTTGAATTGTCGTGGCCGGGTAATCCGGCAAATGATTCAAAAAGTGATTTAATTAGTTCTTTTATCAGAGGAATGTTTGTCTTTTTGTAGTGTTAATCCTGATCCACGAAGGAGCATTCAATATTAGTCGAATGACCTTGTTTTGCAGAGTTTGTAAGGGTTTTTTGTGTGTTTTTGCTGCGTTTCCCCAAATAGGTGCAGCGTGTGAAAATATAGTTCTGATAGTGGTTTTGTATAGGAGTATTTTATTGTCGTTGGATAATTTACCATTCTTACCAAGCATGGGGTATAGGGAACTTATGGCGTGATTTATTTTTTATTTTTTTACTTTTCTTTAATATGCTTTTTCCAAGTGAGTTATGAGACTAAAGCGAGTCCTAAGTACTTTATTGACTTGGTCCAAGGTACGCTTGGCATTCTACGTGTGAAAATTGTGGCTGCGCTTTTTGAAGGATTTATTGTAATATGCCACTTTTTATAATATTCCTCCAAGAGGATAGCTCGAGATTGGACTCGACGTGTAGCTGTGAGCTCTCACTAGGTATTGGTATCATCTGCAAATTTGCATATTTTAGTGTTATAATCTATTGGTCTAGGGATGTTGCTGGTGTATAAATTAAACAGGATGGGGCTAATATTGAACCTCGGGGGATACCAGCAGTTAAGAGCCTCATTGAAGATAATGCACCGTCTAATTTTATGCTTAAAGAATGATTTAGTAGGTAACTGACGATGAGTTGAATCATTGGATGGGGTATTTATTTATTTGTTATATTATATACGCCCTATATGGGCTTTTACATATTTAGTCAATTACAATAGTCACACAGGTGCACAAGACATCACAGTAGGTACATGGATAGCCTTCATGAAATACAACTAAATATTTCATTTGTCTCACGCACAAATACAGGAATAATATGGTCTAAGTACCATTCCAAGTAATTAGCTACAGAGGCGAATATTCAAAGCATACCTCACATTCACTGATACTTATACTCTAGACACATATATTAATAATTGTTGAGGGTGTATGCAATAATAGTCTGTTTGTATTTGTATTTCGAGCAGTTGAACATATCTACTATGTCTGAAAATGTATTTGTGTGAAGTCTAGGTGCAAGAGAATTTTTGAATGACTCAGTCCTGAAATTATTGCTACAATTGAATAAAATTTTAGATCGAGTAGTTCTAGTTGGGATATTAAATTTAATTAAGCTGATTATATCAGGGCTGTCTATAAAACCATTAACAAATTTTAAAATAAAAGTTAGGTCAGAAACAAGTCTTCTATCTGAGAGTTTTAATAATTTTAGTCCTTTCATTGAGTAATTGTAATTTATAGTTTCAATAGGTAATCCGAGTTTATAGTTGACATATCTTAGAAATTTATGTTGAACTTTTTCAATGGAGTCTGGGTGAATTTTATAGTGAGGGGACCATATAGAAGAATTATATTCGACCTGACTATGAACTAAGGAAGAGCATAATGGATTGGAATTTTAAATGCATGGATTTTTAAACCTTTATTAGTAGTATGTCAAATTGGTCCATTTTATAAAGTAGGTCGTCATGCCATACTTTATCAAAAGCTTTTCTGACGTCGAGAGAAAAGACCGTTGTATGTTTATTAATCTTAGGTTATATGTTCTACAACGTGTAGAAGCTGATGTAGCGTAGAGTGGCCCGCTCGAAAGCCACTTTTGAGTTAAGCACTGGCGTGGCTATGAACATTTTCACTTCGTTTCGGCATTGATCGTGGCAACAAAACTTAAGCGAAATGGTTTTCATCTAGCTCTGGCGGTGGTTGATAACAACTGCTGATTTTTTGTTGCATGTAGTCAAATGCCAGGGTACGGAATGACTAGCTGGGCCATCGATATAATACTGAGAATTGGTTTTTAGTTTGTATGTCACCCTGTATATATGTGTGTGCAGGTATGTACGTGATGCGCATGGTGGGCGCGCTGTACTGCCTGATCATCTGCTTCGACGTAACGGCCGTATGCGGCTCTCCGGGCCGCTCGCCCGCCACAGCCGCGCTCATGGCTCTGCTGTTCCTCGGTATGCTCGGCGTGCTCATGGCCATCTCCCGCAAGCCGCAAAACAGGTACACCCTTCATTTCCCATCGTATTACTTCAATTCCAAGGGTACTAAATCAAGAAAAGGGTTTTATCTCATTGTTGTTATCAGACGGAAACTGATAGTGGTCCATTAAGAGTATATTGTGATGGAACTGCGTGTCCATGTTATTTTTCATATATTACCGATAATATAATAATAAAAATAAGAGTTAATTTCTATAGCGAAGTTTTGTGAAGGTTCACCCCAAGTGCCCTTTATACTAACTAACCTAACCTAATATAATTGTAAAATAACAGATATACTGCATAGTACATCTGTTATTATAGTATATATATATATATGTATATAACTGTATATATGCAAATTAAAATACATTTGAATCAAACAAGTCAACTAGGTTAAATAATGTTTCCTCCAAGACACGAGTATCACGAACATTCTTTTAATTAAAAAAACGGCATATCGCAACTTTCAATAACGAAACGATTACATTCATGATTTCAATATTCAATTCCGTTTGACGCAGGCAATCGTTCGCTACCTATAGCAGCACTTTATAATAATTAACTACAACACTTTAACCTTTTTCATTGTAATGATTCGCTACTATTCTCTGTCCAACGTTAAAACGACCTGTGAGCGCGCATGTTGCCGCCTATTTCCCCGCCAATTTCTCCACGATTTGTATACTTGTTAACACATTCAAACCCACTACATATTCAAATAAATGAACTCATGTTTTAAAATTTATTTTTATATCCTACCTACAAACACAAAATTAACACATTTTGATATTGATGATGGCATCAGATTCATGAAATCACCAAAGGAATTAATTAATGATGGCCATTCAAACTAATTTTCCATTTAATAACATGTCGAATAAAAAAGATTCCAATGCTCTAAAATCAATTTACTATCATTGTGAATTGAGGTTTGTGTACTACCTATAAAATAATTAAAACTACAAAACGAACACCAACATTCAGTGATTTTAAACAGTACAGTATCTAAATTCTACAAAAAAGTTTTTTTGATATTGTTGCAATTCGAATAGCTAAAAATAAAACAAATAATTAATACTACCTGTCCTCTTTTGTTCTTTACAATTGGTTTCTGGTGATAATGAATTTAACTGAAAATCCATTTTATCACACGGTCTGAATGGGTTAATATTTCGAAACGCGAATTGAGCGGGGTTACATCGCCGCTAGTCATGCTCGAGTGATGCGACGCACGCGGAGGTGGTGGGTATGCGCAGTAGGAACCAAAATTTGAACTGTAGCAGGTCGTTCTTAGGTTGAACCGAGTTTAGGCTCGACCAGTCACTGCGAGCCAGTCGTCGCGGTGGACGTCAACATCCTGATGTTCAAGTTACTCTGGGAGGTTGTATGTTTACTTACAGCACCTTCCTCTCATTTGCAGGAGCTCCGTGCTGTACATGACCCCCGGCCTGCCTTTCGTGCCCGCCATCGCGGTGGCCGTTAACATCTACCTTATCTTCAAGCTGTCCATCCTCACGCTCGTGCGCTTCACCGTCTGGATGACACTTGGTAAGGAAAACTGCTCTAATGGTTTTTGTAATATTATTTTATAATGGAGGCCTTTTTTAAATTATTTTATTTTTATACTAACGGACATTGCCAAATTATACATTACACGATGATTGTAATTCGGCCAACAGCAAAATATTTTAATGTAAGATTTGTTCGCTTTTTTATCTTAGTGAATATTTTAACATTTTTTTATATATATATTTTTTACAGTAACTTCACATAGTAGATACAGTAATCCCACGAGGCCTATATCGTCTTTGGAAATGCTGTGTGGGGGACTTTTAGAGGATAGAAAGGAGTAAACCCATTGAACATGTTATAGGAGGGAGGAAATACAGAGGCCGGCAGATCATTCCACAACCAAACTGTTGAACACAAGAACGAGTCGTAGAAGCGACCCGTTCTCATGTGACAAATGTCAACCGTGTGCAAATGTTGGGGGCGCGTTTGAAGTGTTTCCCGACTGCACCGGTGCCGAAGGGATCAATGACGCTAGTTCCTCAGAGCATCTTCCATTAAAATATCGGTAGAAAAAGGACAGCATTCCCACCTGACATCTATGCTCCAGAGATTGCAATCCGTTTGTTAAGATAGGCGAATGTATCAAAAGGGACCGCCTGTTTCTGCGCAGAGTCAAGGGTTAAAATTGTGTTATAACAATAAAAATATTGTGTCTAACATCCAGTATAAAAATATCGTGTCTAACATCCAGTATAAAAATATCGTGTCTAACATCCAGTATAAAAATATCGTGTCTAACATCCAGTATAAAAATATCGTGTCTAACATCCAGTATAAAAAAAAACATTTATCTTAATTTATTTCGATATAGATTTTTATGCAGGCTGCCTACTTTGCCAGTTGTACGAAAGCATTATAGATCAAAACTTCCAATTCGATTTCCCTAATCATTGAATAATTCAAATATTAATATTTCAGAAAATATGTTGCCTGTTTTCATGATATTGTAGTAAGTACCTAGATGTGTATATGTGTAGGTACTTAATATGTTTTTAATGAGGAAATTGTTCACTTTGTGAAAGTCATGATATTAATAAAGTCATTTTCGTGATAAAAAGACGACTTCCTTTAGGAATAAATAATCCCGTTAAAAGTTAAATAATTAAGCTTATTATTTTACGTAAAATCGCGTCCTTATAAAATACCGGTTAGTGGTCCAATCGTCCAAAGCGTCAGGTTTCCAGTTCCCACCCAGTCGTCGCGGGTTCATTCCTTATTGCACTAGCAACATCTTTCGCTTATGGTGATGGCCGTACGAGGTTTCGAAATGATAAAAAAAAAATGAGGTTTCAGAAAGTTAATGGTAGAAGAAGTCGGGGATGCCCGAGAAAGACATGCCACCATCACGTGAATCAAATACTTGAGTCGGGTCAAGTGGACATTCAGAATAATAGAAGAGTATGTATGTATGAGACGATATAATATGAATGTCAATGAAGCAAGGAATGTGTGCCGAGATAGAGTTGTCTATCCTCTCTGCCCACCCCTGCGGAAAACGGCGTGCTGTTTCATACGAAACTGAATTTTGGATTTGAAGTCAACATTCTCACCCAAACTGAATAATTTTTTTTTATTAAAAGGTTTAGCAAATATCTATGGATGAGAAGTATTTTGTTTATATAGGCCATTAAATAAATCGATGTTTCACGATTTTAGAGACAATTTTGCAATTATTTGGGGGGTTTTAAAAAAAATTGAAAAAACAAAAACAAAAAAAATTCAACTGTTGAAATCAGCAATTAATATAAGCCTACCATAATGGGCTTACATTTAAATTAGTACATAATTTAAAATATCTACCGGAAAAGGGTTTTTTTTAAAAGACTTTTTTTATGTAATCATATTTATATAGCAAATATGACAATAAAAAAAAATTAAAACAAAAACATTCACCTGCAAATAATTTCCGAAGTTGCTTCTAAAATCATGAAAAATCGATTTCTTTAATGGCCATTAAGTTAAAAAAAATGTTTATAATATGTACTAGATATTTACTATACCTTTAATTTTAAAAAAAATCATTCTGTTTGAGTGGCAATTTTGGCCTCAAATCCAAAATTAAGTTATGTTTTGTTTTTGTATTTGTATTGTATAGTTCAGGGAACATTTCTCCCTCTTCCTGTGTCAACTGTGGTTAGAGGTGCATAAATGTCGAGATAATCTTCTCTACCCAGTGAGCGGGCTGCCTATTGCTAACTAACTAACTAACCATCATGCCGTTTCTCCGCAGGGGTAGGCATAGAGAACGGACCGCCAAACAACTCAATCTTGGCATACACTTCTTGCTTCATTCACATTCATACATTCTCTTCTATTATTCCGACTTCTGACATCGCTCGACTTGCTACTGGAGGGATTTTATTTATTTTTATTTCAAAGAATTGTAAACTGTGTCTTATGTTCTAGCGGCACTTGCTGATAGCAATCTTATATTTTAGAAAACGATAGAAATTATGCAATCATTTGTATCCATGTAGACCGTTTCTGACGGTGTGTACATGCCGCATACTTTTAACCTGTTAAACGCCATTCGAATTTCTATGAGCTTTCGCTGTAGGCTACCATTTTCAGGTGGTATTTGACATAATATTATGCTTGCCCTGATGACATCTGTTTGCACAACTTTAATTAACCGCCCTACCCATACGAGCGTACGTGATACAGCCACTATATTATCACCCGAACGCAACAAGCGTTGTACGTTCAGGTACAAAAAAGCTATACCTGAAACCCACAAAACATTCGTATAAGTCAAGTTTGTTTCTGCATCATCTTGTTTAGTATTTAACATAAAATACTAAACGAGACACACCAGACAATATTTGTAATGTAAAAATTTTGTCTGGTATATTGTAAACACGTATTGTTATTGCGAAATCTAATTTTTAAAAAAAACTATGTTTTTAACCAACTTTTTGAATAATAACCCAAAGGACGGGCGGTTAAAGAATGTTGTTGTTACAAATAGCCTAACGGTTACATTCCATTTTATACGTACCTCTTATTTTAAATAACAAAAACACCTGCATACATTGCTTAATCCCCTGGAAGTAGCGTTTGTGTGCCTCCACGTCTCAGCACTCAACTGTTAGACCCTACTGGCGTACCTACATGCCTTGTACCCAAACGGTTTCACAGCAGTGGCGTGCCTGCACGTCATGGCGTTTAAAAAGATAAAGTAATTGTATTGCGACTGATGTGTGTGTGTGGCATGTTCACAGGGTTCATCATGTACTTCTACTATGGGATCAAAAACTCCTCCCTGGAAGGCGAGGGCGCGCAGGAGGAGGATGTGGCACTACCTGTACCTGACCGCAAGCGGCGCAGCGAGCCCGACCCTAACAAGACCATCTTCGAGGGCGATGGCAACTTCAATATGGGAGCCTACGGAGGGTGAGCACTGAGCACTGAGCACTAAGCGTTCGGCACTGAATAGTCAGCCGACCAATTAACTCATCATTAATCGGTTGATTTTTTTGTTTGTTTCGTTCCATAGTATTTTAAACTTTTTAATTCCATTTTCAATGCCACAGAAATTTACTAAAAAAAATAACGTTCATACCATAGAAATTGCTGGAATTTTTATAAACTATGAAAGTGGTAGTTACGATTGAAAGCTACTTATAATTTAAAAAATAGAGCCAGCTCTCAAAATTAACAGTCAATAAGAAACTCCAGTGAAAAATATAATGGCATTACAAATATATATTCATATAGTTCAGCAAACGCCGATTCTGAATACATAACTATAATTATACGTAGAATTTATAAAACGTTATTTAAAAGTGTAAAAATCAACTCATCGAAACATCTTGTTATGTTGGTACCATTGCATTTGGAACATCTGAGGTCACATTAGCATTCTGCTTTTGGATTAGAATGAAAAATGTATTTTCGATTTTGTTTCTATTTTAAATATGTATTTTTTTTAGTTTTGGAGAATATTTTAGCTTAATTTGAGTGACTTTAAGCTCTATAATTGTTATTCAATACACACAACTATTATTCATGAAAGTAATTAGAGTATTCATGATCAAATCATTTATCAATACAGATATTATAATAATGTTTATGCTCAATACTATTATTATTCTTTAAGTTAAAGTTTCCAAAAAGGTAGATAATTTTATTACTTATATTTTAGTTATAGTTTACCATGAACAGAATATACAATTATGTACGGTAAAGCTCATCCTTGTTTTGGCATTTGACATTCTAACCTGAAAACTGATTAAAACCGAGTGGCCATAGATTTGGAACGTTTTGAGGGTTTTTGAAAAATTAAACCTTTTTCAAAGACAAATTTTGTTTTTTATTATCAATGTTTCTTTTTTTTCTAAAGTTAGTTTTGATTGTTAAAATAATTTTCAAAGTCTGACAAATCGCTTCTATGTATAATAAAATAAAAATGATAGTAATAAAAGTTATATATTCAGAAACAGCGTTTGCTGATCTATATGAATATATATTGTTAAAGCCATTATATTTTTCACTGGAGTTCCTTATTGCATGTCCTCCAGGAGGTAGAAGAGGTCTTGAATACCTTTTTTGAAAGAATTGCTGTAAATGTGAATTCTTGTTATGATTTGTCAGCACCTCCTTAGGAGAATCAGTACTGAAATGTTCAAGTCCGTGTTTTGAAAATGTTTCTTTAACGAAGGGACTTGCAAATATTGACTGGCTTAAATCACCGAGATCAAAATAAACTCTGTGGTTTTAATACAAGTTTATACAAAAGTAAACATGTTAATGATTGTTTTAGATACACTGACACCAACTCCAGCTGGGATAAGCCCGACCAATACGAGAGCCGCGCCTGGGGCTCGTCCGGGGCCTGGGGTGAGCGCTACGCCCCGCAGCCCGCCCCCGCCTATTCCACTGTGGAACAGAGGTGACCCGCAGGGCCAATAAACCCTTTTCAAGTGAAGGCATTGCTGCCAACCCTTGTAGTTTACCCACGTCACCCAAGAAACTGTTTATCTGATTTAGGTTGAAAGCAATACGGAATCTACACCCGAGATGCTTTGTAGAAGTAGATCATTAATCTGTTTTTAAAGAAAAACCTAATACTAGCCGCATCTGGGGCTACGACACGCCCGCAATCCCTCTTCAAATCTAAATAACGCTAGATATTAAATGAAATATTACATTGTTTATTGACTCTTTTATAAATTTCTCAATAATGCTCCTATTGCTCGCATTATTTAACATTTAGCTGTATCCCTCACACTGCGATGTGTACAAATAGTATTGCCATCGCAGCAGACTCTAAAACGTGTATTCGATTGCAGGTTCGACGTGAAGACCAACAACACAAAGTCTACGCTGGTGGAGAGCAAGCCGGGCAAGGCGGGCAAACCGGAGAAACCGCCCCCGCCCGCCGCGCCCTCCGTGCTGTGGCAGAGCGACGCCGCCGCCTTTCCCTCGTGGGACGACTGAAAGCCTCGCCCCTACCCCCGCCACTCTCTCAACAACATTCATGCATCTTAGATAGATTTACAATTGTAATCATAATCTTATACAACATAATATTAAAAGGCCAATACCGTGCAGATTGTCGATAACCTCGGCTGACACATTTGCTGAAAATGTTAACAATATTTTGTAAAAAGTGTGATAAATTGTTTAGTTTATTACTGTTCGAACCACAGTGGTTATTCAATGCTTTTATCTCTATCAATATTCTAAAAGAAATTTAATTTATCTAAATAATCGTACACGTATTATGACCCTTCACATTATTTACAAAACAGCACAACATCCAAGTTCCCCATACTTCCAGCCGCCTGCCGCACAGCTCTTCATCATTCCGGTAACGTACCTAATAATGTGTCTCTAGATCGCAGGAGGAAGATAGTAGGTATGAGAATAACGCATTGCATAGTAGGTATGCATGAGCTATTTGCTACTTGCGTAAGTTAATGTGTCACAAATCGAGTCTTGTGCAAAAATATATTTTCATTATAAGTCATTTTATTTAAATTCAAATTATTTTATTTTTGTAATAAAATTGAGGTAAACCTTTGTAAAAGTACATGTTAAGAGATTGAGGGAACAAATCGAATGGTAAAAACATATGTATTTATTATTTATATACATATTTACAGGTACACTGTTTAATACATGTATATTATTTTAATTTGAAATATAATTAATGATAATATTAATTATTATTGAATGAGATGGCATCGAAAACATAATTTTAAAGCTACAAAGCTTACATTTAAATTAATACTCGTACTGTGTACTATCTGTATGAAAAGATCAACTTTGAGGCTGTAAATGTGATCTCATCGCTACCACGGGACTACAAGGTCTCCGAGGTTATGCATCTGCAAGTTATTCGGAGAACTTCTGCAAACCTAGCTATTATTTTAGAAAGTTTATAAGTTGAGATAGAGGACCTTGTGGCATGCGTCAAGCAAAATGATAAGGGACTGCTTTTCTAAATAAATTACCTAAATGAAATTGTCGAATTTGTGAGTTTGTCCCGGTAGGTAATACATTCATCTGGCTACCTGAAACCGTTGAAATTTGAAAATTGGATAAATTACCTAAATGAAATTGTCGAATTTGTGAGTTTGTCCCGGTAGGTAATACATTCATCTGGCTAACTGAAATCGTTGAAATTTGAAAATTGAAAAAATAAGATTTTTTGATAAACTTTTTACAAATCCATCGCAGCAATGATTTTGTCTCGTTTTCAAGCAATAAATTGATTAGAAAAGCTGTGAATTGAAGCGAGGACTGAGTATTGTGTGCTAAATATTTATCCTAAGGTAATGTAGCAGTTCGTATTGTTTCCTGGCCGCACCAGGTTCGAGTCGTTCCGGTCATACCGGTCACCCAAGTGCAATGTTTATAATTTTGCACGGCTTTGGAGTAACCCCCATTACTTGTTTACATCCACTTATAATATTTGTGCTTTTTAATTTCACTGTTTCCGGTGAAAAATAACCCCTTACGTGCGTTACATAATTGACTTTGTTCTTAATACTATTTTGCTATAACTTACTAGAGTATAGAATAGATTTTAATCACAACTTATAGCATATTAATCATTTAAATATTGTATATTAATATTTATACATAAGAAACCTCTCGGCGCATGTAAGTCTTCATATTCACAATATTATTACTATTTTTAATTATGTACCTACAAAAAAGTATTAATTATAGCCAAGGATGTGCTGCAGTTTGCAGACAGAAGCTCGTGGAAACCATGAGACGAAATCACTTTTTTAATATGTTTAGTAGGTATATATTATATTCCTACAAAAGTTTAAAATATAAAACAATACGTGGCGTTTTTAACAAATTGAATATCTATCTTGCTGACAGCGTGTTGAATCGTTACTAGTCTAAAGCAGAGAAAAACAAATCAGGTACCTAATATCTATGTAACTCATAGTCCCAGTCACAGTGTAATTCATACTCTGCACAAATAACGATCTTTGACATCAAGTTCAAAAAGGTTGTACATACCTAGCTATTGTTTTGGACTCTCTCTTTGTAAGGTGTATTGATTGATAAACTAAACGATTCAAGCTGATTTCTAGTTTTAAAAGCAGAATCTAATGTTAACATTGTTAAAAACTATTTATAATCAACTTGTTTTGCCAATAATTGTAATGCACATATAATGTCATGTTTTTATTAGAATAAAATATTGAATAATGAATGAAGCCAGCTCACTATTTTAAGAGCCGGTGGGGGTTTTTCGGACAGTTAACTTAATACAATAATGAATATTTATAATTGTTATTAAAATCTCATATAACATTGACTTTTGGACATAGGTAATATTTAACGGTTGGTGCTAATGACCGAGGGTGTATGCGCTTTATTCGCGGAATCTGGACTGCACCCAGACGACATTACTCTCTATTATGTATGTATTATAGTTTGATGTTTCCTGCACTGCCTCGCCATGGTCTGTTTCTGTTTGTGTATTTCGGCTACTCTTATTAAATTTCTCTTTCGTGCATTTGCATTACTCAACATAAGTATTGAAATTTGCAACCCTCTCATATGAAATAAGTACCTATTATATCTTCTGGGGTAATATTTAAGATTTAATTATAGTTCCGGATTGAGATATAAATAATAATTATTGTTGATATTAAGAATATTTCCCACTATGATCACATCATATCATTTTAAGTAGTGATATATCTACTTAAACATTGGTCCGCACGGGACCGCACCTCCAAACAGGACATAACGACCCGATATAACACACGCCCACATGATCCGCACAGGGCTGCAATACGCTCCACACTGAGATCCAACAAACACCTGACGATGCTGTTGCACGCTCGTTACAGACACAGCATTCTGCGTCGGACCTGTTTGCCAGTTGTTTTCCTATAAAGAGATGTTATGTTGGTTGGTTAAGGGGAAGAATGATAATCGTGTGTTTTGCTATTGTTATACATAACACCAGAATCCTTCGTGATCCCTAGTTAAACCAAATTTCAACTTTCTAATAGTTATTCAATGTTATTTAGTGTAATAAACTGATTTTAATGGATGTATTGTATATTATCGTGATTTAACTTATTGCAAATATTATTGAATATGGGAGCGGTTTGGATTTATCTTGTTAAAACCGTATCTTTAAAATAGGGCATGTAAAAAGATCTAAATGATTATTAATTGTTGTTGCGAAACATGAAAATCAATGTTAACATTTACAATAAATAAATAAATATTTGGTCTTAATGCAAAATCTGTTTATTGTCACCCTTCCTTGTTGCATTTCTTAGACTTAATAAATGAAGTGATGGATGTCAAGTTGAGATGGAAAACGTAAATGGTAAGGATAATACAAACGAAAGACCCGCTACAACACTCCACGCATGAGATTTATGTCAATTCCCTACCGGACCGTCAGAAAGTGGCCTAAGGTAGATGCAGCGCTTTTTGAGTACACACATAGAGAAATCTACACATAATAGAAAATCTGTTTTTGCATGTTAGATGTTAAATTAGTGGAAGTAGGGTTATAAATAATACATTTTGATTTCTTCTATGCATTTTAATACTTATAAATTGATAGCAGTTATTAAATTTCTCATCCTTCCACAACACATAATATAGAATAAAATCCAAAGAGTATTATATTTACAGTAAAAAAACACTAGGTAAACTAAATAAAAATGACCCATTGAAAAAAGTTATGTAAAAAAGAACAAAATGTAGGGTGTAAAATAGAATAATAAACCTATGGACTGCCTCGAAAGAGTAAATAAGATGTGAACAATATATTATGACAATGATCAGTTGCACCAGAGTAATTTCTTGTACTCGGATGTATCAGTGCTGAAAATTTCACTCTTCATCACAATTGCGTATTAAAATGAAAATAGAAAAACAAAACAAAAAAAGACAATATTTTAGTAGTTTTTTTTTCTTCGTATTCTTAATACATATATCGTCTATGTAAGTTCAACACCACCTATAAGCCAATAAGTTCAAAATACGTTTTTTAGTGCTTTCAATTAACCGCCCTACCCATACGAACGTACGTGATACGGCCGCTATATAATCGCTCAAACGGAATAAGCTGTATCACGTACGTTCAGGTACAAAAAAACTATACCCGAAACCCGCAAAACATTTGTATACATGAAGTTTCTTCCTGCATCATCTCGTTTAGTATTTAACGTAAAATACTAAATGAGATATACCAGACAAAATTTTTACATTATATTGTAAACACGTATTGTTATTGCGAAATCTAATGAAAAAAAACCAATGTTTTTTACCTACTTTTTGAATAATAACCCAAAGGACGGGCGGTTAAACAGCGCAAGTCGCATTGATTGATGCACTAAAATTTTGACGGTAATTCTTACACTCCGTCAACACCGTGAATGTATCATCTTCTAAAGAAATTGCAACTTTTTTGTCCCTTCTGAACATTTTTGCAAATGATTCGTCCGCAGCATTGGACTTACACCGACGGATATCACCTTAAAATTTTATTTTTTTTCATTCAAAGTATTAAATAATGTAAAATATGAATAGAACTGAGCTATCTTTGCAGTTACCATTTGATCGGGAAGAATAAAGTTACCTTTGTGTACACCACTTTTGTAAGTTTATAAAGAAAATTGAAAACAAATGAACTGAAGAATCTTCGGTGTGTCAGTAACATTATAACAATTTGACAGATGGACGAATGCCACCTATATTTTTTGGCTTGTTTAAAGGTGACCCTCCTGCAAATGTTTTTTTCGAAACATTGCACAACAAAATCATGCACAAAAACATTTGTTTTCATACACATTCCGTCTCCTGCTAAAATGTTTTGTTTTGATTAAAACATATTGTGTAGACGACAAGATGATTTCTAGAATAATCTTTTGAATGTACTACATATTTTTATACGTTGGAGTAAAATATTATTGTTTTGTTTAGTTTGAATAACAAACAATATATTTCATTGTCCTTTAAAATGTTCCGAATATGAGGGGTGTAATTCTAATAGAAATAGCAGACAAAAGAAGAGAATACATAACAGTTAAATAAATAATAATTATTATTATTATTACTGATACATTTATACAGCAAATTTGTTATAGTAATATATTATAATCTCACTCAATACGCATACCTAAAAAACCCAACTGATTTATGCGGCGACTAATGAAGTATCGGGCTCATAGATAGACACACACCATGTGGTGGTTATTAAAAAATTAAAGAAAACCTTCCCCCGTGAGGGGAATATTTTCCACAGAAAAACGGTGACGGAAAGCAAAAACATTGTGCATGTACACACAAATGTATATGGTAATGGCCCTTTGTTTTGTCTAAATGTTTTCGTAAATGAATATTAATGTAATGTTTCAAAGTACGTAGTGTGTCAATTATGTAGATGTATATGCTCAATGCACTGTGCCAGCATAAGGGTACCAACATTATTTTAGGGCAGAAATCAATCAAATTCAAGGAAAGCACTTTTTTTAAATACAGCCAAAGTTGAACACAAAACCCAAAATGTTTTACTTGAAATATTTCCAGTGCAAATGATATTTCTGGCTTTGACACAGGTCAAATATGAAAGTGGATTGGTGATGTGAATTCTTCGACTGAAGCCAGATAGATTCAGTGTACCGAGGAAATTATGCCTATATAACGGTGCGCTGCAATATACAAGTCCTAAAGATGGAATCGACCATACATGGACATGGCTAACATGGACAACAACAACCTAAAAGGAACATCTCATCCGAACTAACTTAATCCAGCTACGTAATAAATTACTATTAATTATGTAAGAATTCTGATTTCACCCATTTGACACGAAACCTGTAGAACGCCAATATACCACATTTCCCAGACAAACTCATGTGATAAGTCTAGATTTCTTTAAGATGCTATTTCGACCCTTAATGCTATGACATCTGTATGAGGGACAAAGTCAGAATGGCTTACACCAGTAAAAAAATACTTCTAAACAGAAAAGTCAGACAGCCTTCGTAGCCTAATTTATGTAGTGTAAGTATTACACTTTGATTCCCACACTATCACAAAAACGTATCGATAGGAACGTTTTCCTTTGATATATGGGCACTGTCAGTCTGGTTGTTGTAATGATACATAAATAGGTACGTAATAGCAAAAATCTAGGAACCGAGAAAAGTGAAAATTTGAAGCGTCTAATAATGGATATACTTAAAAGTCCCATTGTATTATTTTGTTTCAAGTGACTTTTCATATTGATGACTTGTGCAAATATACACTTGAAAACAGTCTTAGGTGTTCAAAAACACGCTACTCATGCGGATCAATAAATAGAATTTCAAGTCAGCAGTCGCAGTCGACTTAAGAAAACAAACATTTTCTAAATATTCAGAATATCATCTACAATATTTAATCTGCTAATCAGTAACAACTGTCACCGTGTAAATTCTTATCAACTGTTTGGATGCACCCTAATTGTAATTGTAATTGTAAAATAAATATTATCAAATCCCAACTGAGAAAGAGGAATTCAACAAGCACCAACATTTTATTAAACTACGAGGAAATTATTAACAAAAAGTGCCATATTTGGACAATAATTACTCAATTAATTATTAAAAACTTTCATAAATATAATGTGTACCTTTAGCATAAATTACTTAGTCATTATATAATAGTCTTAAGTGACTAAGTAGTCGTAGAATATAAATTTGCTGATAAAATAGGAATTATTTTCACATATGTTCTGCCATACTAAACGCAGATGGAGTCATCATACTAAATAAAAATAAATAAAAAATACATGATTCATATAGTGTAACAACACAATATAATATAGCTATTCCTCACCATAAAGAAACAAGGTTCTTGTGTTTGGTGAGGGATTATCGCTTAAATAATTAGATCATAACTTAAAATATTGTTGTACAATAGCAGGAAGATATGAATTTGTTGTGTAAATTTAGTCATTTATCAATAGTAATAGTATTAAATAGAAAAGAAAAGAAAAGAAACGCAAGGTTTGTGGAAAAAATAAAAGACAAAGAAATCTAAAAATAAATAAAATAAAAGACTGTTACAGTAGTTTGAGGTAATTTTTTAATTTATGTTGGAATTCATGGATATTTTTTATAATTGTAAGATTAGAAGGAAAATTGTTAAAAAAAGTTATTCCTAGATATAGGTAGGTGTTTTGCGTTTGCTTAGTGTTGAATTGCGGAATTTTAATGTTATGCTGATACCTTGCGGATATATTAAATTGTCATTTATTTAACGTTTTTTTCCTTAAAAAATTTAATAATTGCATATTTTTTGTAAATTTTATCTTCTGTAAGTACATCGAATATTGTAAAAAGGTTTTCAGTGGAAAATGTTGACGATTTTTTTAAAATTACCTTTATTATCAATCTTTGAATTATTTTAAGTGGACTTAAAATATTATCATATTAAAAATGAAGGATAATATTAACAAGTCTTGAACTTGAAGTATGATATCGGTGTAGATGGCATAAATTGAACTGGTCTCATTAGCTAAGTTTGTTAAGCGGTTACCACAGATAGGTAGAGGTCCTGGGTTCGAGTCCCGAAATCTTTTTATTTTTTGTTGTTTTTTCGGTTTGGTGGTTCATTTGGGATGTGTTAATATTATCTTCTTCAATGTTTCAGAAAATGTGCATTATTTGGTTGTTGATTAGTTAATCTATAAAGAGCTTGCTTATGACGTACAGATACTATTAAAGCGTGAGTTATCCATGCTTTTATCGGTTTGTGGTTAGGTAGTTTGGACTTGGATATGATATTATTTGTTGAGTCATTTATGAATTTAGATAATATAATAAGATATAATTTAATTTTTGCTAATTTGAGTTGTACCAATAAGGTTTTATAAAATAAAAAGCCAGTCTGGCACCCTTCAAATGCTTAATGCGCTTAGTACGGCAGCAAAATAGTATTTAAGTTTTATGAATTACTTCTAACAACGAGGCTTTTCTGAGAAAGCACTAAATAGCACCTGAAAAGGTCAAAATACCTTTGGCAAAGCATTAGGTTTATTCTAGTTTCTCGATGGGATCTCAATTAGCGTATGTAAGAGTTAAATACCAATACTTATGTACCAAACAATACACCTGACATAATAAATATTCCTCAAAATCGAAATGAATTAGGTTAAGGTGATTGAGCTGATCATCGATTTGATGATCATCAATTCTAACGGAGTTTAAAATCTATTATACATCTTGCCTTTGGCTATTTTCATACACAGACACAGATCAGTAATTTCCTTCCAGTGGCACAATGGACCATCCGGATGAGATCTTAGGTTTCCGTCGGGTGCGAAATAGCAACACAAACTGATTGCTTGCACCCACTGAAGAAATAAACCAATAGAAGTGTGACTATGCTAAAACTGATTGGCCAATGTCGCCAATTTACATAAGGAAATGAAATTGATTATCTGCTCATGAAAAAATGAACACACTCCTATTATATTTTCATAGAAAGCAGTCACTTTGTGGTTAGACATATTAAATAAAACGTGTTAAGCGAAACTGGTCGGTCCTAATAAAATTAAATAAAATTCTCGTGGTTATTGTTTTATTTTCATTAAACACTTCTATTAGTTTATATCTGTTCAGTGCTTGAGCCAGGCTTGTCTCTAGACTTGGGCGATATCCTGCTCGTCGCGATGTGCAGCGAGAAGAGCGGCGGCACGCGCCACATCCCAGCCGCAGCCGTCCAGCGCAGCGGCGCATGCCAGTAGGCTCGGAGCATAGGGACTGCGGCCCAGGGTGCGCAGGCGCACCAGCTTTATGGCGCGGTGCACGTCCCACGAGGCAAACTCCAACGTCAAAAGACATGTCTCGGGTGTCACCTGTAATTGGAAACACATCTCTCAATACAAAACCATACTACCGAATACAATTTCTGCAAATGGTTATAATTTGGATTAACCTAAAAATGGATTCAAAAAACCAATTTAGTTTTTTGGCTAATTTAAATAAATAAAAAAATACTTAGTTTAAAATCACTTTATTGGTTAGCATAGAGAGCAGTTAAAAGTAGTTGATATAGTGCAGTATAATCTCGCTAATCCGGCACTAAAGCAAGGGACGCGCGCATACGATTCTATTTCATTCTATCTCCCTAATAAGTATCGGGGATCTTGCGAGTGTCGTCGTTTACGTACTAGAAGTGGGTCATTCCACTCGTTTTATGAACTCGGTTCCATATCAGAGTTCAGCCACACGGACTCGATTCCTCAGACTCAATCCTTCGTTCTTTTCGGTCTGCCCGGTCCGCTGTTTCTGTGGTCTCTGATTCAGGAACCAAAAATCGTACATATTACACTATTAAATAGGGTCGCTTTTCGTTTCTGACTCTGATCCATAACCTTAGTCGTTCCTTGAGTATGAGTCCGAAACAAGTGAATTCAAATTTGCAAACTCGGGGGTGAGTCCACCGCCTTCGGAACCGGACTCATTAGACTCCAGAACGACTCTCCTTTATTACGCATGCGCAAAAAGTACATTATGTAACTTTTGCATTTATTTTTGTTTACTTGTGGTTTCATACCCCTAATCAGTCCACATGTCATCAATTAGTACAAGTAATAAGAGAAAATATAAGACTTTGACTTTGTGGGAGAAGAAAACATATGCAAGCTTGCTTAAGAATACGATGTCGGACGTGTTACTTGGCACAATATTAAAAAGACGAAATTGAAGAAACTAATTTTTACTCATTTTACCTACATTCCAGTAATCTGGCACTTTTGTGCCTGAATTATTGCCGGATTAGAAAGATTGTACTGAATATGTTTTAAATAATTGCAATGGAGGTGATTTTTCACCAAATTAGCACAATGTGTCATCAGGCCAATGCCAAAGTCGAGAGATACTGGTGTTTGGGGTACTCGAATCGGTATCAAAAAACAATTTATGTATCTAGTTAAGTAACAATATTCATTGATTTTTGATGCAAGTTTAGAGACTACAAACCTCAATATCTCGAGGTGATGTTTTTGCAGATTCGCGACTTCGGCATTGGACCGACGGTGTTATATAAATTAACCATCTATGAACATACCTGATGATTCAAAACTTTGCACATTATTCTAACTTCATCTGACTCAGTTCCCCTCTGTCGCCCACAGGGCTTGTGGTCGGCAAACTCCAGTAAGTCCTCCACAGATACTCGGTCTGGTGAACCTACAAGAATTAATTCATTTTTCATTATATAAATACATTATAAATTGAAAGTCTTCTTCATGGAACTAATTTGCAGCATCCAACTGTAAGAGACAAACACATACTACAGATCACCATGTTCTCAATAATGGTATTATACAACATTCTGTTTATTGTATTGTCTTTGTGCTCAATTGTTGGGAGAGTTACAACTATTTGATCAAATTCAGATAATCATGCCATCTAATCAGTATAATATTATGTTATATTCTATATTATCTTCGTCCCACTTGAAAGCTTTCTTAGGTGTCATTAACGAAACCCACGTAAAGCAGTATAGGAAAATCTTGCAGATAGCTACTAAAATCATGGCGGCGTTTGTATAAAACTATTATCATGAATATTCATATAATTTTTACCTTTGGAAAACATGCATGGCTCCAGTTCGTCAATATTGTCTCCGAGACTGCGTCTCTGCCAATTAGCATCACTTTGCTTGGTAGCAGATGGCAGATCATCAATGTTGTCTCCGAGACTCCGTCTCTGCCAATTAGGATCACTTTGCTTGGAAGCAGCTGGATCATCAGAATTATCTCCGAGACGGATTTGCTGCCTGTTTATATCTCTCGGTTTGGGAATAGGTGCCAATGCCTGATCACCACCTTCTCCTCCAAGACCGTGTCTCTGACTATTTTCATGATTTTCGTTGCAAACAGCTGGCAATATCTGATCATCCAAAGAATTCACCTCTTCATCCAAGCTGGCTACTGACAGAGTTTTGTCTAATTCGCTTTGGTTTTCTAAATAACCTTCTTCTATTTTGTCAGGAACATTTTGTTTTGAGTGTTCTTCTTTTGGTTTAACCATATCAAGGTTTTGTAAATCAGTCTTTATTTTGTTGAAAAGTGCATTTCTGGCCAACTCACTGGGTGGTTGAGAATAAAAGTTCACATTTCTTTTGATCAAGTTTTGATCACTAAAAGGATTAGTAGCCATGTTACAAGAATCTTCAATTTGTGTAGCAAATGGATTTAAATAACCATTCGGCCCATCTATGTATTCCATATTTTCTAAATTGGTCATTTTATACAAATAATCGGCAGGTTCCTCATCAGACGTCTGCTTAGGTTCATTTCTATTTGAAGAGCAGCCCGAGTGGCTCATGGATGGGTTTGATTCATTCATATTCTTAGAGGCAGAAGTGTTCACTTCCAAGTCATCATGGGCCGCTACACCATCGCAACAATCGATAGAAGCAAAGTTATTTTCTAATTGAGCTTCAAATTTCAACGAATGGGTGTCGAATGAGTCTTGACTAGTGAATGGAAATTTTGTGAAAACATTTTGGTAGTGACCAACATTGGAATTTTCATACGGCGTGCTGAAACTATGGCTGGAAACAGATTCAGTACTGGGAATCCCCGAGCGAGTGTCTGCAGGTGCGATTTTGTCTTTTGTATTGGAGTTACTTAGGGGACTCTTCGCATAGGAAGTCATCACGCAGTGTTCTGACGAAGGCTGGTGGTTCAAGCGGTTTAGAGTTCTTTGCAAATTAGAATCTTGAATTATCAAAGGATATTTTCTTGTGTGACGTTTTCTAGAACTTTGCGATACGACAGTGCGGTCTCTCGGGGGAAGGGGGAGTGCGTTTCCTGTCTCCTGCACCTGCACCTGCAACATAGACATAGACATTTTATTAATACTATGCATTGTACTAACATAATGCACATTGCATCGAAGTATTCCAAACACTTACCACTTTATCTGAACTAGGCTCCATCTTATTCAAGCTAATCGTCGAGAATCCTGACAAAATAGGTGAAGATTCAGCAACCGCTTTAGGTGATCCCAAACTGAAAATTATATATTAAATAATGTAAAATATTATTGTCTGTCCCTCGCTGAGTACATTCCTAAACTGACGCCCTCTGTGGGCAGGTGAGCATTTCCAGGTACCTTCCACCTCAATATCGGAGGATACCTTGGAACCTTGCAATGTCAATAGTCAATGGTTCCACTTCCAACAAGTCAATGATCAAGTCACTATAATAGTAATACCTGTGGCCGCGCTTGGGGGCCGGATGGTGTTCTCTTGGGTGACCGTCAGCGGGGCCGAGGTGGCCGCTGCCTGGAGAGCCCTGCTTGGAGGGACCCTGCTTCTGGCGGATGTTGATGAGTGTGTTCACCAGGCGAGCCGGCTGCTCCACCAGTCTCTCGTACGCCAGCTTGCCTTCCTCCGTCAGGCTAGACTACAAGTCGGGAGAGGGAGTGAAGGAAGGTGAAGGAAAAATTAACAAAAAAATAACAAAAACAAATCAAATTTTTTAGCAATAATACTGATAGAAAAATTAACTAAAAAAATATAAGGTCGTGCAGCATGCCAAAATTACACTAGAACATAATGAAAATAAATTGTAGAAACATTATTATATTGATGGTGAGCATAATAATAAATAAATAATAATTGTTTTTGTGTTTAATTCGTAGAACATAATTTTAATTATTTTTTTTTTATTTAATGTAAATCAAATTTAATAATGTTATTATTAAGTTCTGCAAGTATTTTAGTTTTTTATATTAGAAAAAATTGCATGTCTGGAATTCCTCAGTCCAATAACTGTAAAAATTGCATAAGATGTGGTTTAAATACAGCTTTTAAACCAATAATAATATAGGAACAAGCCTTAAAAACTTAAAAAGTAGAAGTCCTACACTTGATAATAATGGCATACATGAATTAAAGTGTGACCACGCCGACTGCCACGCTACCTATATCGGGCAGACGGAAGGGCTTTCTCAACTAGATTCAAAGAACACATACGATTTTATAATAATAAAAGCACCTTTAAAAAATTCGCAGAACATCTCTTAGTGAATAATCACGTCCCGCTTGACAACAACGAGCCTAAACCCTTACATATAGAAAGAAAGGGTCTTAGGTTAAATCTAATTGAACAATTAGAAAAGAATAAAGTAAGGAAAATTATTTATTCCCCATTGCTCAGTATGTTCACACGACCCAAACAATATAACACATTTAAATAAGTCAATAGCATTCATTAGAAAAAAAATTACGAAAATATTGTCATTTAATACGGGGAAAACACATTATAAATGTAGGTACCTCACACAATAGAGAATTTTTAATTATTTTCTAACTAAATAAGATAACAAATCATTTTAAACACCGTCCAAATTAAAATTGGGTGGGATTATATAAAATCATTTAAGTCGTCGCAATGTGGCCTAACCACAGTTTGAAAATGGCCTTGTACGCCAAAACAGCTGTCACAATAATAAAAAATACTTGCAGAAATTAACAATAACATCATCAAATTTAATTCATATTAAATATTTCTTTTAAATAATAATAATGATTTTGTGCAGAAGAAAAATTGTACTATTGTGTACATATGTTAACATAGGATATTCATCACATGCTGCAGATAATTACATCAAACGATCATAACACCGTCCAAATTAAAATTGGGTGGGATTATATAAAATCATTTAAGTCGTCGCAATGTGGCCTAACCACAGTTTGAAAATGGCCTTGTACGCCAAAACAGCTGTCACAATAATAAAAAATACTTGCAGAAATTAATAATAACATCATCAAATTTAATTCATATTAAATATTTCTTTTAAATAATAATAATGATTTTGTGCAGAAGAAAAATTGTACTATTGTGTACATATGTTAACATAGGATATTCATCACATGCTGCAGATAATTACATCAAACGATCATAATTAAAAACCAATTTGTTTATGTAGTTAATATGATTTATTAAAAAGATGACTAGTACACGATTTGGAATACATATTTTATGACTAAGTATTTAATAAATAAATAATATGTTACGTATAATACGGTGTCAACCAGAATGAATATATGTTTACTTGATTTGGAATTTACTTAGGGAACTGAGATAACCTTTGTGGGAACTACTAGTACGACAAGATCGCTGCCCTCTGACACACCACACGTCACATCCTCTAACCATTTAAGAGGAACGGCTGCGGTATCTGTTTCATACAAAACTTAATTTTGGATTTGAGGCCAAAATACCTATCCAAACTGAATGATATAATTTTAAACAAAAATAAATAAAATACTTCTCATACGTACTTAATATTTACTAAACCTTTAATTAAAAAAATGTATCATTAAGTTTGGATGGGTATTTCGGCCTCAAATCCAAAATTAAGTTTTGTATAAAACAGGCAGCGCAGCCGTTCCTCTTAAGGCTGCCCCACACACATCCGACTTGCCCAGCATTTTTAAGAGAATGTGTGGGAAGGGATCGAACAATGGGCTTGACTTGATGGAAGGATGGTCAGACGGCCAAGCTTTTTGACGCGGTGGCTTCAATTAGTACTGGACCACCAAGTTGCGTGGGGTGGAGTTAAGAACCAATCAAATGTTTTGAACTAGAGGCGACATATTGCGCATAATATTGTGTAATGCAGCCAACCCACTGCTTCTTTTATTCAGAACAATGTAAAGATTACTGTTGTATTAATTTTCAATACATAAAGCTCCGGCCCGCCATTCGACAAGGACCGCAACACGGCGTATTACCCCAAAAATCAATAGACATAATTGGCTATTCTTTATGGTTCAATGATAAAACGTCTCATTCGGGTGACCTAAAACAAAAACATCCATGATAACTGGAATTAAGGATTAAAAATTATTTACTACATGATTAAATGAGATTAGAATATCATAGATACTTTATTTGACATGAGAATTCACTTTTTTTATTGAAATAAACTATTATTTGTGAAATTTATAGAAAATTTGTGTTGAATAGGAATTTCTCAGGGCAAACAACTCAAAAACAGACTACCAAATGGGAGAAATCCTGTTAATTGCCCAAATTAAGTTGGGAGAGAATAGTGTAATTCTACTCAAGTTTAGTAAACAAGAGAACAGAGTACAAGAAACAAACTAGATAAAGGAATGTGCACTGAATGCTAACTCATTTGGACAATAATAAATGTCTGAAATGTCCCAAAAAAGAGATCTGAGTAGAGATATGACAACGCCTGCCTGTGAGGAATTTCATCATTCTCCACAGTTGGCACAAACTAAAGAGTATCAATATATGTATCATTGTGTACACTACCACATCAGAACATGTTAAATAATTTCCCTCCCCCACAGCACACATCACTATGATTAAATATGTAAATGTCCATGTCTAATGATTATTAAGACAAGGAAGTAATATGGGGTGTTTCAATAAAGACTCTCGATTATAAAATGTAAATAAAACAACTTGTGTGTGAGATATCCACTCGATTTTTTTTTCATCTGAAATTATATATTATAGCATTAAGTGTGGAGCATAACGTCATTCTTATGTCCGCCGCAGCTTTGCTTGGTGACACGTGTATTTGGGAGGTCCAGTTTTCAATGTCGCATAAATCTGGCTGAATTTGCTGGATGGAGTTTGCTATGTTGACTTTGAGGGCGTCAATTGTTAGCGGTTTATCCGCATAGACCTGCGATTTAAGATACCCCCAAAGGAAAGAGTCTAAAGGCTTTAAATCACACGATCTCAGTGGCCAGTTCACGTCGCCACCGCGTAAGATAATCATGCCCTCAAATCGCTTGTGCAGAATGTCCATCGTGGCATGGTGTGGTACGTAGCGCTGTCCTGTCGGAACGGCATGTTATCGGTATTCATATATCATCCAGTTGAGGCCACAAGTAGTTGCTTATCATTGATCTGTAGCGCTCGCCGTTGACGGTTATTGCAATGCCAGTATCATTTTGGAAAAAGTACAGACCGATGATTCTGCCAGGCTCGACTCGGCAGGCGGTTATGGCGAGGATAAAAATCACGTATTGCGCAGAACATTTCTCGAACAGAGCAGTGACTTTGATAATAAAATTTGATGATTTGCGCACATTGTTCAACGCTATATCCTTCCATGGTGATTTGCCGTACGTTACTAAATAATTGACAACTAATTTGACAGATGTCACTTTAACAACATGGCTATAACAACAAAGTTCGAGTGTCTCTATTGAATGACCCTGTATAATGGAAGATGGGATGGCTGGGTGAAATAATGATTAATTTAAAAACTATTTTTTTCTAATAGGTGGGTAAATGTGGCACTGGCAATGTTAGGCCCACTGATCAAAACATAGCAGGAGACAATTAAGGTCTAGCATTCGATAGACACCTAACTTATACACAAATTGAAGAAAAAATCTAATTTGCCCAATCTTGATCCAATGGCAATTTTGATGGTGACAGAATGAGAAGAAATAATTTTAAATTTGGCCGCTTAAGAGAAGTAAGATGATGCATTCAATACCTGTTTCAAGAATAATTATTGCCACATCTACAACAATAATATCACATTTACAGGACAGTGTTGAAAATCTCAGAGCTTTGAGTATGCTGAAGAACCTTTGGCCGACAATACGTGTAGAGGCGACCAATTATGCCAATCGTTCTCTTGAGAGACACTGATTAGTCCTGTGTACTCGTGGACTTTAGAGATAAGTGAAAAGAACATTGTTGACAGAAACTTAGCTTTTATTGACCAGTATATTCAATAGAAAATAATAACTCTTCAATGGAAGCAAGTCGGAAGTCTCCCGACACACACGTTGCTTGCAACCTACGAGTCGCTCCAGGAAATTTATAGACCGCCGCAAGTACCAACCAACACAACTATCAATATCAATAGCTAAGTAAAAATTAACTCTTCCTGAATACACTTGTGACAGACTGAATATAGTGAACAAAATGCAATCAATTATTGGTCTCCTGGATAACTTGATGGAGCATTCACTTTTAATATTCAAAGTTAAATTTCCGATATTTTTTTTAAACTTACTTTTGAATGCTATCAAATTTCTTTCACTCTGCTCTGGATTAATAATGGAATTTTAAATGCTTCCACAATACACTCAACCACTCAAACATAATCTTAAATACTATGTGGATTCAGTCATGGTTTGACAATTTTCTAAATTAGTCAGTCGAATAAAAACATCACAGTGATTTATCAAAAAAAATAAGTAAATTAACTGATTGTAAAATGGAGTGTCTGGTATTTGCCTTTTCACTACGCATTTAACCGCCCTACCCATACGAACTTACGTGATACGGCCGGTATATTATCGCCCGAATGCAACAAGCCGTATAACGTACGTTCAGATAAAAAAAAATTATACCCGAAACCCACAAAACATTCATACATGTCAAGTTTATTCCTGCGTCATCTCGTTTAGTATTTCGAGGTCATCCAAAGCTAACGGATGTGTTTGGGTATTTTCGTCTATCCCATACAAGTTGGTATATTGTAAATACGTATTGTTTTAACTTTTTGAATAACAACCATAACCCAAAGGATGGGGGTTAATAATGGTAAATGAGCATTAAAAACTTTTTAAATTTCGAATTGACATAAATAGAAAAGGACTAATTTTTCCAAGAAATGCAATAACATTAATAGAACCCGTTTCACAAACTGCTATAAAGTATTTCATCAGGAATTATTGTACTGTAAATATTACACATTATCACAACCTTAAAGGGATGTTGACTTTGGGAAAAACAAAAAGAATACTCTATTACTATGTGATATACAAATTTTAAGTTTCTCCATTCGGTAAATACATTTCGATAACCACAATTTTCATTAAAAAAACATTATAAAATACTACCTGATGTGTACCCGGCCTTGCTCGGGTTTATTTATTTTTTAGTTATAATAATGTTATGAAGTTGTGAATTCTTTCATTTGACAGCTAAAGTAATGCCTTGTGACGACTATTACTATCTCTAAACAAAGAAACAATTTGAAAATTTTATTTCATTGCAAACAGTTAATTTTTTTCAAAACATTTCTTACTTGCGTTTTCCATTTTGAAAATATTCTACCCAAACAAACCTTCTTTTGAATATGTAATGTGGCTAACCAGAGTGGTACATCTATGGGCTAACCTAAATACAACATGGCAGGTTCAATGTTTTTCACACAAATTTTGAAACACTATAGCAACAGTTTTACATATTGGATGTCATTGAAACAACTCTGTAAACCTTCCCGGCACTAATACGAACAAGCCGTGCTATTTTCAGCAAAAGCGGTCGAGTAATTCGAGAAAATCGAAGACAGATAGACAAACATTAATTTATATATATATAGAGAAGAGATTGATCTATTACTTGAAGGTTTACCATATTCTGTTTCAATGTAAATTTAAACAGATGCTGGTTCATAGTTCAATATCCTGCAATACTTGATTGATTGATTTCAGAAAAACATATGAATTTTTGTTTATTATTACATTCTCGTATATTATATATTTTCATTGACAGCATTATATTAACACATTGTTGTCGGGTATTGCTTTATGCTGATTGCACCTGGCGCGGGCGATTTTTGGGTTTTTTTAACATTTTTTAAAAGTCTATAACTTTTGAAATATCTGCGATAATTTAGTGAAATTTTAAATGTAATTTACCTTATTGTGCAGCAATGATAAAATGACGGTAAACAAACACAAAAAAATCGGCCTTTTCTTTTCTTCGAGCACACAAAAAATTGTATATTTTTTCATTTCATAATTTATTAATAAATTAGAACTTAAGCATAATACATACAAATTTGTGAGTGAAATATGTAATTTGAAGTAAGATATACGATTTAGCAACAAAATCCGTTGTTACACAACACGTATTCTTACGTTTCCCACATTTGAGCACCAAACTAAAAAAACGTAGTTTTATGTCGATATTACAAGAACGTGTTAAGCTTTCCATAAGTACCTATTAGCTAAAGATTAAAACCAACTTATTCTAATTTTGAAAGTGAGTACTTACAGTTAAAATAATGATCTAAATAAATATTTTAACCATCATGTACAACTGTTACACAACAAATGACTATTTCTTAAACAAATGCATTTCACTATAATTCCTATCTGTTGTAAAATCAACTTATTCTAATTTTGAAAGTGAGTACTTACAGTTAAAATAATGATCTAAATAAATATTTTAACCATCATGTACAACTGTTACACAACAAATGACTATTTCTTAAACAAATGCATTTCACTATAATTCCTATCTGTTGTAAAATCAACTTATTCTAATTTTGAAAGTGAGTACTTACAGTTAAAATAATGATCTAAATAAATATTTTAACCATCATGTACAACTGTTACACAACAAATGACTATTTCTTAAACAAATGCATTTCCCTATAATTCCTATCTGTTGTAAAATCAACTTATTCTAATTTTGTAAGTGAGTACTTACAGTTAAAATAATGATCTAAATAAGTATTTCAACCATCATGTACAACTGTTACACAACGAATGACTATTTCTTAAACAAATGCTTTTCACTATAATTCAGCATCCATCGTAAAACTATTCACTGCACAAATTTATTTTTAAATTGATAGAATATAATTGACGAATTGATCGAAGCAAGACTAATCACCGGCGTATCTAAATATTCTCACATTTCAGAGCATCTCAAAAATCTGCACTGGCTCAAATGCCCTGAAAGAATCCAGTTCAAGCTCTGCTGGATGGTATTTAAGTCACTTAATGGAATGGCTCTGGCTTACCAATCAGAACTTTGTATTCCTGACAATACCAATTCACGGCAGTCCACCCTTAGGTCAGCAGCCTCATCAGCTATCGGGAGGTTGCAGGAACCAAAGCCCACACCTAATACTAAGTTCGGTGATCGTGCTTTCGGAGTATCAGGACCTAAAGCCTGGAATGAACTGCCACATGATTTAAGAATTATCAAAGACTCGACAGAATTCAGAACTAAACTTAAAACTCATCTTTTCAGACAATCATATCCATAAATTAAAGAAATTCACCCGTAAATTGCATAGCTAGGCTAGCCGGTCGGTGCTCACCTAAAGTCACTTATAGAAAAAGTTTAAAAAATTCACGCATCGGTGCGCAAATGCATCCACAGCCCGCAACACTGTAAATAACTAAAAGTATAAAAAATAAATTTAAAAAATGGTAATATCCATTAGCAGTTTCTTACGCTTTTTAAGGTAATTTTATAAACATTTTCCAGTCCTAAAAATAAGTATTTCAAATAAATGCCAACTCTTCTTGTGCCACCAATCTTCTAATAAATGTAACATCAATAGAAAAATAGAAAAGGAGGATAAAATAGCAACTGTAAAAATATCATCTCTATACTTTAATTTTCTAATAAAACAGTGTTCATGTGAAGCGACCTGCCAGCTGCAGGTAAGTATGTTTTTCTGTATCTGTTTGTGCATAATTAGATAAAGAATAGGAATTAAGATTTGTATAGCGCCCTTGAGGTGATTTTTCACAAAAACGGCGCTATATAAGTAATTAAATTATTATTATTATTATTATTATTATTATTATTATTAATATTATTATTAATATTACTATTATTATTATTATATGTAACTCTTATTAAAACTAGTTAGTATTCATCAACGCACTTTTGAAATTCAAATGATACAGGCAGGGTGGGCTTTATATACGTGGAAAGGTAAAAACACAGTAATACGATATTTAACTTTATAACACTTTTGGTGGGTTATAACACTATTTTATAGGTTACACAGAGCACATATACTGTCGTCGTAAGTAAAAACATAGTACCTTCCTCGAGTCTATCGGGGAAAATACTGTGTTTTTACTTAACACGGCAGTTTAGTGCAATAATCACAGTATACAGTTTAAACGGTATAGTTACACACTTATCAACTAAACAAGGACCTATATAGAATCCTTGAGGGATAATATTTGGAAATAGCCAAAATAGTATAGTTGCGGCACAACTATTTGGAACTAACTGGTTTGCTTTGGGCATTAATAGTAAGGGCATTGGTAGTAGATAGTTGTCCTCGGAAGGTCAGGGTAGTCAGCCGATGTGTACTAGGAGAACTGTGAGGTTTAAGGGCGATAAGGACTTCGTCCAGGGTCGGCATCACAAGGGATGGTCAGCCGCCTGGTAGGGGTGAGCAGAAAGCCTTTTGTGCATCTCGATGTCTTGGTGAAGCGTGACAGTGATATTGCCATATGGAAAGAGGGGGATAGTAAACTAGCAATTAAAACCCGCGCACTACAAGTTCAAGTAAATTCTAATGCAAAAATGTGTGTAAACCAGGGACTGTAGTAAATTATTTAATAAAATAAGAAAAAGTGCAGTAGATAGATAATGAACAGATCAAGTGCACTTATAATTTTCACTAAAAACCTCCGTTCAGTATGTTTGTGCAGCAATAGCGGACAGCCCTATATGCCAATATGTTTTGGAATTCATTCAAATACATAAAATAAAGTCTAGCAAAAACGTTTAGAGGTGCAGAAATTGGGAATCTAGGGTAAAGTATAATATAGTAATTGCAAAGCCTACACCTACAGCTCGTATCGCAAATAAAGCAATGTTGAATATTGTTGCTTAAGCGGCAACATGACCTATCTCATTTTTAAAACTTTGAGTAAGGAGAGACAACAAATGAATGAGTTGTCAAGGAAGTTGTTGGTACGTCATGTTAATAAAAGTCCATTTGTGGTGCCTCTAGAGGGAGTTTGTTGAAACTGAGTCTGCAGGTCGACGCAGAAGGAAGCTTTTTTTTTAAATTTTATATGAATACCGCACAAGAGTCCCAACTGCTCCCAACCGTCTGAAGCCAGTGAGACTATGGCATTCCCAATTGGGGAATGTTGTGAGGCTGAAGGTATTGGGGAGGGGAAGGAGAAGGGGAAGAGGAAGGTGGGAAATACCTGGCTATTCAGATATGGTCATCAAAAGTCATTTCAAGCAACGTTTCAATTCTGAATGGTGGTCTTTCACCAGGGCGATACTGAGAGTATCTTCCACTCTGGAACGTTCGCAAATATACTATATATTATTTCTAAATTAATTATTTGTGAAAAACACAAATTAATTAAATAAAATTTACTTGCGCATGCCGGGATTTGAACCCGCGACCTTCGGATTCGTAGTCGAGAGCCTTACCCCTTGACCATGGAGACCGTCAAATGTACTGCTAATATGGTTTTCGGTGTTGAATACTTATCTCAAGCTATTTGCATACTTATCTCAAGCTATTTGCATACTTATCTCAATTTGGTAAAAATGAGAAACATCATGTTGCCGCTCAAGCGACGTCATGTGACTGACAAAATGAGATCATTTAATGGAAAGGGGTGCTATTGCACCATGTAATATGCACAAACTTTGATAAAAATTGATTTATCGGATGTAGGATTAGTGTGTTTGATTAAAGATATATTTTTAAATATTAACTTCACTTTACAAGGTTTCAATTACTTATTATTTTGTTGCTACAATTTCCACGGTCCCACCCTGATTAATACAACGAACAAAAACTTATTTCAATTCACTAAAAGTACATATTTAATCCTATACAGTATTAAGTTATTCTCCCCCAGATCGAAAAATAAATCTATAAATAACAACAAACTAATAAATTTACAGATATTTTTTGATATCGGTGTTGATATTTTCAGTTGATGTGAAACTAATGGAGAACATGGCAATAATAGATTACTGATCATTAGGTGTAATAGTCGATTTGATTATGTGAGGCAAATGCGCAAGGTCCTGTAGATAGCCATCATTTTCCACAAGCAAATGCTTCTATTGGAAGAATACTACAAAATCTGTAATATAAAACCATGTAACAATAGTTAGCAATCATTAGATTTCACAGTCAACCTAACAAAGCAAATGCATAAATACTAAATACATATACATGGTGATAACCAGTCATTCATTAGATGTTACTTCATGTTCAATATTTAGTTAGCCATCATTAAATGTTAATGGGTGTAACCTCAAGTAAATGCAAATGCACAAATATCTAAGACAGACATACATACTGTGATAACCCAATTTACCCCGTGATTTCGGTTGCTACTCGTATTTGCTCGCTGCTGCAGGCTACCTACCCAGAGATGTATGTTTCTTTTGATTCGATGGTTGGAGATATTTCCTTTAGATTTTAAATCTAATACCCAATGCCCACCATTCCACAAATAGTGAGAGTACAAATAATTTCTGGATCATTTTCTATAATTTCTTCAAAAGATGTATGTGGTATTTATTCACTTCGTAGCGTCATTATTAATAAATTAATTAAAATTACTTTGTAAACACCACTTTATTAATATAGACAGATATATCTACATGTTTCGAAAGCGATGTTTTCCTCATCAGGAATATACAGAATACCAAAAAATAACAATGTCAAGTATAAACAAATGATAAACATATAACACAATAATGTAAAAAATAGACAAATTATAAACATAAACAAAAATTGATTAAATTAGGTAAGTAGTTAATCAAAAATGTTAACAAAAAAAATTATAAAACATTGAATAACAAATTTATATTAGATACTAAAAAAGAAATTATTTTTATTATTAATATTAACCCTTTGAGGCACAAGGTTTGACACAAAAAAATGGTTGTGTTGCACAGAATTTCCAAAACTTCGAAAAGTACATATGTACCATCTATTGGCCGATATAGTAAGACGTTGGAGTGGGCGGGACATAATTTAAACTGCTGTGTTTCAAGTGGTTTTAATTTTTCCAAGTGGTATAAATTACATCCCACCATAATAATACTTGGACGATTTATATAGCGTCGTTTTTGTGAAAAATCACCTCAAGGGCGCTGATATGCAGCATGCAGCAAAAGATAAAAAAAGGTGGGTTATTTTTCATACCACTATGCTTCAAGGGGTTAATATTTTATTAAAAAAAATTGTTTTTCATTTTTGATTAATTACTTACCTACTTTAATTAATTTTTGTTTATGTTTATAATTTGTCTATACTTGACATTATTATTTTTCAGTATTCTGAATATTCCTGATGAGGAAAGCTTTGCTTTCGAAACATGTTGATACGTATATATTAATAAAGTGGTGATTACAAAGTATTTATTAATCATTTTATACTTCAGTGTACTTCCCTCATTGTTTTCTGATTTCTTTAGTCAACAATATTTACTGTTAGAATAAGTCTATAAATGTATAATATATCTCCTGTGACTTGATTTTCTCCAACGAATCGGTTGGTAAATGTCATATATTGGAAAATTTGTCAATTCATCTCAATCGTTTGCTGTTAAAATTATTAGAAACTGAAAAACAATAACAAAATCAGTAATAAATATGTCAACCAGCTATATCAGAAAATAATATTTTGGGTAATTTATTCCTCGATTGTGAAAATGCGGAAAACAATGCATAATTACAGTAATTACTAATACTAGAACAATATCATTATGTACACACTCCTTTTGCCAATAATTAGCTGTACATAATCATGATTATTTGGATAACTCTAGTAATTTTATAATACATATTTATATACTATATCTTAAGAAACTATACAAATTTCCTAATCTTACTTACCTACCTATTGGTTTTTGAAAGTTTTTGGCACTGATGCCTAAAAATTCAAAATAATGATTTTTATAAAAATTATTAATCCAACAAAAATGAGAACAAAATCAATCAACTAAATATTTCAAAAAAAATAATGTTGTGGTAGGAGTAATGAGGCTTAAGTCGTTTGCTTAAGTGCTTTGTAGGCAAGACATGTTTTTGTATGAATGTATTTTTTATAAAACAAGACCAAAATCAACCAGTTAGCTAAATGTTTAAAAAAATAATGTCGAGGTTGGAGTAAAAGGGCTGAAGTCTTTGTTTACATGCTTTGTAGGCAAGACATGTTTTTGTATGAATGTATTTTTTATAAAACAAGACCAAAATCAACCAGCTAGCTAAATGTTTAAAAAAATAATGTCGAGGTAGGAGTAAAAGGGCTGAAGTCTTTGTTTACATGCTTTGTAGGCAAGACATGTTTTTGAATGAATGTATTTTTTATAAAACAAGACCAAAATCAACCAGCTAGCTAAATGTTTAAAAAAATAATGTCGAGGTAGGAGTAAAAGGGCTGAAGTCTTTGTTTACATGCTTTGTAGGCAAGACATGTTTTTGTATGAATGTATTTTTTATAAAACAAGACCAAAATCAACCAGTTAGCTAAATGTTTAAAAAAATAATGTCGAGGTAGGAGTAAAAGGGCTGAAGTCTTTGTTTACATGCTTTGTAGGCAAGACATGTTTTTGAATGAATGTATTTTTTATAAAACAAGACCAAAATCAACCAGCTAGCTAAATGTTTAAAAAAATAATGTCGAGGTAGGAGTAAAAGGGCTGAAGTCTTTGTTTACATGCTTTGTAGGCAAGACATGTTTTTGTATGAATGTATTTTTTATAAAACAAGAACATAATCAACCAGCTAGCTAAATGTTTAAAAAAATAATGTCGAGGTAGGAGTAAAAGGGCTGAAGTTTTTGTTTACATGCTTTGTAAACAAGACATGTTTTTGTATGAATGTATTTTTTATAAAACAAGAACATAATCAACCAGCTAGCTAAATGTTTAAAAAAATAATGTCGTGGTAGGAGTAAAGGGGCTGAAGTCTTTGTTTACGTGCTTTGTAGGCAAGACATGTTTTTGTATTAATGTATTTTTTATAAAACAAGAACAAATTAACCAGGTAGCTAAATATTTTAAAAACAATGCTGTGGTAGAAGTAAAGGGGCTTTAACCCCTCGAGCCTAACACATTGTAGAGCTAAAAGATATGCTAATTGTAGTACTTTAATTTAGTATTAAGCTGTCATACGTCGCATGAGGTTGTGTGTTGTATCCAACCAAATTGCATAAATAAGTGTCAAAACGCTCTCATGTGTGATGAGAAGTGTTTCCATTACGCGGCAAATACTAGTAAAAGCCAAGAACTAACAATTCTTTTATAAATACACGCATATTAATTATTATGATGTTATGGACATGTTATTGTCTAACAGGGTTAACATAAAATGTGGCGCGAGTAACAAACACTCTTGTTTCCAATAAATTCTTAATTCAAATGTTAGTCATGTATGACAAAGATAGATATTCATATAATATGTGTGTGTGAAGGAAATAAACATAGAACTGCGTGTCATGTGTTTTTTAAACTGGTACATTTTTTTTTCCAAAACTTTCCCAGAATCTGAAAAAAATTGTGTGGCTGGCGGAATATGAATTTTATAAACTGCCCTTACTTTTTCCCGGTTTAATGATATTTAGAGGTGTCAACCGATTCTGATTAATATCGTGAATGCCACGCTTTCTGAAAATACGTGGTGCAATTTTTAGGAATTAATTTAAATCAATTATTATTAGACTTAGTGCTGGTTTGGGATAATGACTAACCGGGACAGAGAGCCAAAAACCAGTACTGCGCTGGTAAAATCAATATGAATGGTCACCTTAACATACTATTCCTCCCAGCTGATGAATACAGAACGCTGTATGAGACGACGTACTACCAGAAGGTGGCCTTATACTTATATGTTGCTACATTCGCTATCTCACTTTCTCCAATGACCTTTAAAATCTTCGGAAAACAATTGAAATGATTGTATTTGTAATATACTGGTTTAGAAACCAGCTGAAACCAATAACAATTGTGCAAGCTAGTGAGATTTGACAACCGAAACAAATAACAATCGCTTAGACTAGTCTTATAACATTATTATAAAAATAATCTTCTTCTAATGTTATTTAAAGGATTTTTTTGGCGTCACGTTTTGGATGTTTTATTAAAATTTTGGGAATAGAGTGAGAAATGATGCAGAAGTTACTCCGTACGGAGGACCGTTTTTGGTCTTTTATATTTAAATATAGAATTTGCAACATAGCTTGATTGCAAATGTATTGTTGGTTTTTCGTGGCCGGGTAATCTGGCATAGCTTAAGGCTAGTGTTGATGATAGAAAATTTCGTGATTTTTTTAGAAGCCTCGAACCAGATGACGAGTTATAATGTGTTGATTGTTTTGAAGGAGAAAATGAGGAACATTAAAGTGAAATTTGTAAAACAATCATTGATTTTAAATTTTACAAAAAAAGGGACTAACAATAAAAAAATAAAATACTCATGTTTTATTAAATTGTCAATTAGCAAAGTAACATTGAGAAAAGATATTATATGTGTACGCCCCCATGGCCCCACAATGGCCCCCATGAAGAAAAAGATGGAAAATAAAGGAGGAAAAAAGACGGAATTACGGTGGAAGTCGAGAGGGAAATACGAGCGGTTGACAATGCAAAATTTTACAAGAAGTCTGTCGATGATTTGGACAGTACTAAAGGCAAAAGCAAGTGTCATTGGATAGGTTCCTTACCAAAGTTGCACAAAAAGAAAAAGATTTCATTGAGCCACGGTGAACAGTGATAGATAGCAGTAATTCCATTAGTGAATAATTAATAAATTTGGTTATATGTAGGTACTTTGCAATAAATTCAAATATATAATTTAAAAAGTAGACATATTTTATATAGATCATTATTACATGAATATTTTTGGGTTTAGAAACGAATCTCCTTTTGGATTACGAGCACGTTTCCTGAACGAATTATGCTCATAATCTGAGGTTCCACTGTAATATATTTCAGGAGATCGACACAAAAGTGATGCAACCCATAAAAATGCTGAGCTGAGATAAACGTATTTGAAGTTTGAAATGAGAAGGTGGTTAAAGTGATGGAAGTAAAGTTGAAAAATTAAGTACACAAGGTAGCCAGAGTAAAGTTAGCCTCTCAGAAACTGGGCATATTGTACAGAGCCCAGACAATTTAATAGTACACAACTGCTAACTCTACAAATCGCAAGTACCCCCCACTGTAGAATTTGGCAGCCACCTCTGGTCGGGAGCCCCAAAATATCTGAAAAAAACCCTTGACAGAAACGGGCGGTCCCTTTGATAGATTCGCCTATCTTAACAAACGCACTGCAATCTTTGGAGCACAGACGTCAGATGGAAATGCTGTCCTTATTCTTCCGGTATTTTAATGGAAGATGCTTTGAGGAACTAGCCTCATTGATCCCTTCGGCACCGGTGCATAGTCGGGAAACACGCCAAACGTGCGCCCAACATTTGCACACGGTTGACATTTGTCACATGAGGACGGGTCGCTTCTACGACTCGTTCTCATGTTCAACAGCTCGGCTGTGGAATAATCTGCCGGTCTCTGTATTTCCTCCATCCTACAACATGGGTCTCTTCAAGTCCCAAGTTCACTCCTTCCTATCCTCTAAAAGACCCTCCACACAGCATCCCGAAATATGACATAGGCCTTGAGGGAAATTATTTACCTCAGGGACAAGGAGTTACCGTAAAAAAAAAAATAGGTATTAAAAATGCAAAGAAAAAAAATATATTAAAAAAAATTCATGTATTATCCAAAACCGTTTACTTATGGAATCACTCACTCCATCGGTGTTTTAAATATAGCAGTTTGACTAACACAACATCAATATGTACACACTACTCTGGTAAATATTTACCATATTTTTCTTGCAGTCTTCATTGACCTAAACCTGTATTAGTTACATGACTTATTATAGTAAAATATTATGTAAACCTTTAAATTGGAAAAAATACATACATGTCTCTAACCGGTAGTGATGCTAACAAAACAAACCATAACTGTGGTACTTTATTGCTAATGTGCTACGGTAGTAGAAACAACTAATATGTACACACTACTCTGGTAAATGTTTACCACTTTTTATTGCACTGATCTCCATTAACCTAGACCTATATTAGTTACATGACTTATTATAGTAAAATATTATGTAAACCTTTAAATTGGAATAAATACATTTAGACATGTCTCTACCTGGTAGTAATGCTAACAAAACCTACCACCATAAATGTGGTAATTTACTGCTAATGTGCTGCAGTAGTAGAAAGGACTAATATGTACACACTACTCTGGTAAATGTTTACCATATTTTTCTTGCAGTCTTCATTGACCTAAACCTGTATTAGTTACATGACTTATTATAGTAAAATATTATGTAAACCTTTAAATTGGAAAAAATACATACATGTCTCTAACCGGTAGTGATGCTAACAAAACAAACCATAACTGTGGTACTTTATTGCTAATGTGCTACGGTAGTAGAAACAACTAATATGTACACACTACTCTGGTAAATGTTTACCACTTTTTATTGCACTGATCTCCATTAACCTAGACCTATATTAGTTACATGACTTATTATAGTAAAATATTATGTAAACCTTTAAATTGGAATAAATACATTTAGACATGTCTCTACCTGGTAGTAATGCTAACAAAACCTACCACCATAAATGTGGTAATTTACTGCTAATGTGCTGCAGTAGTAGAAAGGACTAATATGTACACACTACTCTGGTAAATGTTTACCACTTTTTATTGCACTGATCTCCATTAACCTAAACCTATATTAGTTACATGACTTATTATAGTAAAATAAAACCTTAACTTTTAAATTGGAAAAAATACACACATGTCTCTAACCGGTAGTGATGCTAAAAAAACAAACCATGAATGTGGTAATTTAGTGCTAATGTGCTACAGTAGTAGAAGGGACTAACTAACATGTACACACTACTCTGGTAAATGTTTACCATATTTTTTGCACTATCTGCATTAACGTAGATCTATATTAGTTACATGACTTATTATGGTAAAATATTATGTAAACCTTTAAATTGGAAAAAATACATACATGTCTCTAACCGGTAGTGATGCTAACAAAACAAACCATGAATGTGGTAATTTAGTGCTAATGTGCTACAGTAGTGAAAGGACTAACATGAACACACTACTCTGGTAAATGTTTACCATATTTTTTTGCACTATCTGCATTAACCTAGATCTATATTAGTTACATGACTTACTATGGTAAAATATTATGTAAACCTTTAAAACTTCCTGAGAGAATTTCACTGTTTTTGACAAGGACTCCCCATTTTTGATGTTTATTTAAACCGGGGCTTTAAACTTTACACCTTAAAAGTGTACAGTACACGTTTTAATTGTCCCTGGGAGAAATGCCACCACATTAGCATGAACACTTTACATCACCCACATCAATGGCGTGCCGTTCATAAAGGCTGAAAAGATGTGTCTACACTAAGAAAAATTAATAATAAAAAGAAAATCAAAAAATACGATAAGTTTATGATCAAAATTGTTTTTTTTTCACAAATCTGTGTACGCTCACTTATTCAGTTGGCCACAACAATTAGCGGAAGATAATAAGCGGCCATTTTCAAAAATTCAATGTACAATTCATAACAAAAATTGAAAAACTACACACAGCCTACCTTGGTATATATATGCAATGCACGCCACTGTCCCACATTGGGTTTTCAATTGTCAAAATGAAATTAGAAATCCGAAATATAATATCTCAATGACTGTTTTGAGTGGGTTATATGGAGGGTGTAGAAATTACTGGTCTTGATTTTAGGAAAGATATTTCGTCATTGGGTGGTGAAAAGTCACTAAGCAACAAATTGATATTATATATATAAGTAGATATCGAATCATATGCATGTGCATATGCATAATGCATATTTGAGCCTTTTAAGCCAAAAATTACACATAATAAAAAGTTAATCCCTAACGATACCCATATAGTGGTATAGGTATATATGTGGTCATAGGACGTGCAGGAGCAATTATTACTTTAGAAAATATAATCTTATGGGCGTTTTAAACTATAATTTATTTTTGTACATATTCCATACAGGTCATCTTTCAAGAGCGTCTTAAGGTCGTCTTTAGGGGGGCCAAGGGAGCGAGGGACAGGGCATGGTGCGGGGGGACGCGAACCGTCGTTCAATCGAGCCGGATCACCGAACCGGTACACTATAAAGAGCTGATTTAGTGATTCGGCTCACAGCTGTCATTGTTTTACTTGTCATGCGGAAATGTTGCGTGTTTATTTCGGAATATATTTAAAATATTGTTAAAAAGATTATAGGTAGACTAGACCGTGTTTATTACTGATTGTGAACACATGTTTCTGTTCAGTATTGGGAATTTCGTGTAGATTATTTTTAATTATTTTTTAACATTTTGTGACAGATACTTCCTTACGATCCACGGTTATGTTAAAGATGTTGCCATTTTTTTGGATTATAGAATTAAGGATGCTAAACAACTAATGTCTCAAAATGCCTAAAAACATCGTCACTCACTGCCTCAGCGCTAAGTTCAGCTTACGTCACGACTAAAACAACATCAATATATACACACTACTTTAAAAAATGCTTACCTTTTTTTTTACCTCTTGTACTGCTGTTACCTGAAGACCTCAACTAATACCACAATATATATCTTACTTCAATATAATAATCAAGTAATTTCATAAAGAAAAAAACTTTGTAGTTATCGAGATGTATTTACCAGAAGTGTATAATTTTTTTATAGATATCCCCTGTGATGTAAAAAATGCAAGATTCCGTAATATCTACTTATATTATGCACTTTGTAAATTAATAAATGTTGGCATCGGAATCTCATTTAAAGTCGAATAATAGGTACACAATAATATTATGGTTTTACATAATATTAGGAAAATTCATATAATTTCATCAGTATTTCAGTTATTTTTTAAGCTCGGATTGAGAGTTAATTACATTTGTCAAGTTGCTGTCGGGTAGATTTCCTGACAAGCTTAATCTTGGAAACAAGTTTAAAAAGCAACTGAAATCCGGTCCTCAGAAAAACCAAACAATATTTACAAAAAGTAATTTATGAAACACACAAGTTAATCAAAAGCACTATAATTGTACCATTCATTGAATGGGCTGAAACTCTATTGAAGACTGATGTGGATTGTGACAAGTCTACAGAAGTAGTAGAGAGATACATAGCAGGAAGTACATTTTGCAAACTCCCAAACTAAGAAATATTTTTGAGTTATACAAATACAGTACCCTGTTATTGTGGTCATGTTTTTTTCTAGCAGTGTCGGAGTAGACTAAGCGGGGGACTAGATTAAAGTGCTGTAAAACAATGTAACTTGCAAAATAATTGCTACCGTTTGAAACCACTAGGGTCAGGAAAGGTATAGAAAGTTACTCTCGGCATGTTAAGAGGGGACTAGTAAAACAATCTGTTTTTTAAAAAAAATTGATGTTGAGTGGAAAAATTATGGGGCGGGACTAGGTGGGAAACC
This sequence comes from Halesus radiatus, assembly GCA_022606495.2. Classification (NCBI taxonomy): domain Eukaryota; kingdom Metazoa; phylum Arthropoda; class Insecta; order Trichoptera; family Limnephilidae; genus Halesus; species Halesus radiatus. The sequence goes on along the minus strand of JAHDVE020006980.1, from coordinate 69,609 downwards.
AACTGAGTAATCCATTTTAAAGTCGGGATATTCTGTCAAGGAGTCATTGCTGGAGTGAGAGGAAGAGCTGGAGGTGTTGTGGATTCGCTCGAGAGTGTGCCGGTCCACGGTGTACCAGTCCTTGGCTGCCGGGAAATTGGTACTCACGGCCGAGCCACTGATGGCCTCGGGCCAGTTGAAGGCCGGGGGAGGGACGGGTGTGGGAGACACCCCGTTGGGATTGTTTAAGAAGTTTTGCGAGGGCGGAGGACTCTTTCCCGTCAATTTGGAAACATCGAAGTTGGAAGATTCCATTCCATAACCGGGGTGCAGGTGATGAGTGGCTAGAACCGGCTTGGGTTTGATTCTCAACAGTTCTTCAGCAAACTCCCGATTCTCTGATCTGTAAGTGGCTTCATTAATATGTGGCCTTATTTTCTGGGAAATAATTTTAGCTTTGTTTCTCATCATGTACCCCACATTTGTGTGATTGTACTGGGCATCAAAAGGTTCAAAATAACTTCCGACATTAGTATTTAAAGGACGTGAAGAATTGAACTCATTTGAGATGGGGTCAATGCCACCACTAGCTGCCATAAAATTTTGAGGTACACTTCTGATACTAGAATTGGAGGTGGACAATTTAGAAGATATTTTAGTTCCTGCAGTTTTCTGAGAGCTTTTACGGTAGGATAATTGTCTGACGTGTTTGGATGTTTGAGCGGACGTTTTATTCATAATTAGTCTAATGTCACACTCAGAGTGACTGATGGAGTAATCCAGATTGATGTCACTGTCACTAGACGAGGTGTCCACGTCGTACACCCCGGGGTTGTAGGACTGGCGCCGAAGGTTGCGGGCTTTGATGGACTTGGAACTCAGAACCTTCTGAACAGTGAAATTCGACTTGCAAGGATGTGGCAAAACATTTCTTTCCGAGAAGGATAAGGCCCTGGGACGACTGCTGTAATAATCGTTATTAGGGTTTGGAGTTTTGGGTACTTGGTAAGCAGAATGAATGCTCGTGTTTGAGTTATGCAATCCAGTACTAAAGATCATTTTAGTGTCAAAACCATAATGTTTAGGTGCTGCAACAACATATTTCTTTCCATCTATGTGTTGAACGTAAATGGAATTACCTTCGAAAACACTGTTAGTGGGTTTACCATCAATTTTATTGGTAAAATTATTATTACGACGTTGTGCTGGGTCGAAAACAGACTTCTTCTTTGAAAAACTGTCAGATTTTGGAATACCTTGGAAGTTATTATCGTACTGCTGGGCCAACTTACTGGGCGCTTCTTTATACATCACACCGTTCTGTAAACTGCGAGGACTGTACACATCCAAGTCATGCTCGTATCCAGTGCTGGCCTTACTTCGCTCGTAGTCCGGATCAATGACTATGTCGTTACCACTGGGGAACAAAAAGAAGCTGGCGTTGGGAGACTTGACTGACTTGGGGGTCATACTGGCATTCCTCGTATTGAACTGAGGACTGGAAGGGCTGCCTTTAGTCTTCTTGGAATTGAAAATTCCCACTTTAGACAAACTGCGGTCAATAGTCTCCAGTAAGTCGAAGGATGAAGACTTGGAATTATATTCCTTCTCCGCAGGCTTGCCCCCATTAGACGGGCCTTTCAGGGAACTCCGGAAATCAGATGATCTTTTACTAATTCTTTTCAAGGTGCCACTATCCTCTGTGATTACAAGGAGGGATTGTAAAACTTCTTCTTCATCTGAGAAAACATTTTTTTTAGATATTCTATGTTTATCATTATTTACGCTTTTCAACGAAGACTTTTTGGTAAGAGTATCGTTGTCAGAGACATTTTTTTCATCGGAATTAATAATGTTTTGCAAACTCTTGTGTTCAATAGGAAGATGATCCTTTAAACCATACATGATATCTTCATAGTAGGATTCCTTGGTCAGGGGTGTCAACGTTCCCTGAGACATTTCACTCAGGTCCGAGTAGGAAGTGATGTTCAGAGGTTTGGAGAGCAGTTCCCTAGACTTGGCAAAACAGAACTCGGCCGAAGCCTTGTCCCACAAAGGCAACCTCAGGATGTTGTGTGAAATGGAATCTACATCGTTGCTAGTGATGGAGCTCAGTGACTGCAAGGAGCATTGCAACTTCTATACGCAAACCAAATATATTTCAAATAATACACATTTCACAATGCAGTTTCAAACGTATAATAAGGATGATAATTAAAATTATAAATTATATGATAGTAAAATTGGTGAAGTGGAAAAGGAGAAGCATAAAGAAAGGAAATTAGATCATCACAGTAATTTTTACCAAAAACAAAGCTCTTAAAAGCATTGTTAAAAACTAAAATCTTTCTGTCAGACAGTTCTAAGCTTAGCAGCTGTGCGTTAAGCCAGTGTAGCAAACAGCTCAGCATTTCTGTAGTCTCTCCGGGTGTTCTGTCATAGCCAATACTATCAGACTTAAACTGTGTATGTATTTGACATTGTTGAAAATATGTTGTTAGTAGAAATATCAAGAATTATGACAAGAACAAACCGACATTAAAGAATATAATTTCTTCAAAAGATTGGTATTCACTTTGTGGCGTCATTATTAATAAATGAATTAAAAAATTTACTTTGTATTCACCACTTTATCAATAAACACAGATATATCTACATGTTTCGAAAGCGATGCTTTCTTCATCGAGAATATATAGAATACATAGTATTATTCCTGATGAAGAAAGCATCGCTTTCGAAACATGTAGATATCTGTGTATATTAATAAAGTGGTGAATACAAAGTAAATTTTTTAATTCATCTATCAACATTAAAGACTTCAACTATTTTATGAAAAAAAGTAGTGTTTAGTTATAAAAAAAGGTAATGGAATCCTACCTGAATATCAGGAACACTTTGGGCTTCTTGGCTGAATGTGCATGTGCGCTTGTCCATTTTGTTACCTGGTAAAAACACAAAACTTTTTAGAATCAAAGAAATAATTTATATTCAGAGTGTCCCGTAAGTAGTGGATAACCTTTCAACTGTGGATGAGCGACCCCAAGGCCGTTCCGAAAATTGAATATGATGTTTATTAAAAGTCCCGCGGTTTTCGAATTAGTTAGACTTTTTTGATTGACACTTTCCAGAAATTGACACCCTTGACTCTCTTCGGTGCCATGTCACAAATAAAGGAATTTTCTCAGTCTGTGTTTTTTTTTAAATATATTATTCTTAAATAATATTGCTATAAGAAATGCATTACTATTATTGTTATTGCTTTACTGCCGTATTTTTTTAGAAACATCTTAAATTTGTGCTTTGATATATTTTTCCCCTAAGTTTGAGCTCTTGGTGAAATTTTTTTTTTAATAGAGATTCTAAAATGGTATCTATCACACATGCTCCATATATTTTCAGAAACAAAGATTATTACTATTATTTTGGATAAAAACCTATTGTTACAGAATGAATTTTTATTCAAAATCAGCAATTATTGAAGGAACAAGGAAGTCAACTAACTGTGCATGAAATCTTTAAAAAATATCAAATATATCCATTCCACGTCACACACGTGCAAATCAGAATGATAGATACTCTCAGTATCACCCTGGGAAAGACCACCACTCAGAATCAAAACGTTCCTTGAAATGGCTTTAGTGGTATTTGGTGACCAGATATATGTCGGGTACTTCCCCACCTTCCTCTTCTCCATCTCCTTCCCCTTCCCATACCCAGCTAACCGGAGCCAGTGAGACTGGCATCTCCAATTATTGGGGCATGTTGTGAGGCTGAAGGGTATAGGGAGGGGATTACAAATATATGTTTGCGATTAAGTACATTATTACTTTCCGGTAAGTCGGGGTCGGTAGTTGTTGAGATCTTCGTCCACAATGTCTGTGCTCCTGAGAATCCCGACCCATTGATGACATGTCTTCCTTTATCTTTGTTCTCACTCTTGATGTGAACCTCTGGTGCATTTTCGCATTGTCTTTTTAAGTTGTATTTTTATAACCTTTACAATATAAAATCAAAATATATTTTATCCAACCTTTTGGAAGGAAAGACCTTTTATGTCTCTCTAATTTTCCTAGTTCGAAATTTATTTTGGTCCACTCATGAAAATTTGTCTAATTTGTAAAAATTCGATTTGTGTGAAAATAAATCATCTAATTTCATAAATCTGAAACTGACAGACAGGCAAGCTTTTTTTGTTTTATTTATTTTATTTTAGTTATTTGTACATTTAAGTTTACAAAATAACTCATTATAACTCTTATAATATTACATATAGATAATGATAATTTAAAAACTAATGATTTTTTTCTTGTTTGACTTAATGTGTTTTTTACAATCTATTTTAAATTTATTAATTGATGCACTTTTAATTGGGACCGGCAGAGCATTATAGCATTTCATACCTTTATAAAATATACTATTTTGCATATTCTCTTTGTTCTTTTTCGGTAGTCTAATTTCCTTACACGTTCTTGTATTATGTCTGTGAATGTCCGTGTTGTAAATAATTTTTTGGAGAAATATATTGGTAACAAGTTGTTTCTGATTTTACGTATAAAAATCAATACGTTCAATGTCAGCATTTGTTTTGCTGTTAGCCAATTTAATTCCTTTAACATTTTAGCTACTTTTGAATATCTATTTCGCTTTAATATTATTCTCATTGCTCTATTTTGGAGAATTTGCAAATTGTTTCTGTTCTCTGTCATTACACAAGTAAAGTATCGTTGAGCAATAGTTAAAATGTGGAGCAATAATACAGTTGTAAATTGTAAGTGTCGTCTTTCTGGACATTTTTGGAAGTATTCTTCCCAAAAAAGAAATCTTCTTCGCAATTTTCTTTTTGATATATTCAGCTTGTTTATTAAAATTAAGTTTTGTATCTAATATAACTCCTAAGTAATTCATATCATTTACATTTTCCATCATTTCACCTTCAATTTTTATTTTGCTTTGGCTGCATGTCTTCTTATGTCCAATTATCATATATTTTGTCTTTTTTGTATTCAATTTTAGTTTATTTATTTTTAGCCATCTTGATACATTTTCTAGTTGATTATTCAAAATAAGCTGTGGCGTTAAAACAATATAAAATTTTAATTTGCGAGATTATACACTGTGATTCATGATTCGTATTATTATTTCTTAAATCTCAATTTTACTGATAAAACAGAAAGTGACAAAACAGAACATGATAAAAGAATAAGTTTGGTTAGGTTAGGTTAGGTTTGCTGTTTGTTTATTCTTTTTCTTCTCTTTTATGTTTTGTCATGGAACCAATTTTTAATCACACATGTGGCCTAAGTAATAATGTATATGAGGGCTATAATACTTAACTTCATGTACGTGGAAATAGAATTTCAGCCTTTTTTTTCTTTTGATCCTCCATAGCTTATTTAGTTGAGGTTTTCTCCTCCTTGTTATTCAATGCCCTTAGTATCCAGTGAAAAACCATGTACATAGTGTCATTTAATATTCTCTTGCTCTGTTGTTATTTGTACCTGCTTTATCTTTGATTATTTACACCCCTAGGGTCTAAATTGTTATAGTACAATAGCTAAAATGTTCATCTAAGTGAGTCTGCTGCCCACAAATATAATTAAAATTGTAAATTGCATGCGTGTAATATACATGTTATTTTCTAATTATATTGGGTTAGGTTATTTTGTGTAGATTTTCTTGCTTTTTTGCTATTTGCACTTTACATTTGATTATTTATACCCCTAGCTTATTCTAAATGTGCATATAAGTGAGTCTGCTGCTCGTGAGTATTTTATGACATAGTTTTAATTTGCATATATATATACTATGCAGTATAGCTGTTATTTTACAATTATATTAGGTTAGGTTAGTTAGTATAAAGGGCACTTGAGGTGAACCTTCACAAAACTAAAACTGCGCTATAGAAATTTACTCTTATTATTATTATATAAAAGTGACTAACCATAGGTGTCAGTGGGTTTTGATTCGGACTTGAGGGTGGCAGAAGCGTGCGAGTGGCCGCCGAGAGGAAAGCGGAAGTGGAACTTGGACCTCTCGTTGGGAGTTGTGGGGGTGAGGGGCACCTCTTCCGTTTTGTGTTCCAGGTCTGTCATCGACCTGGTGACCAAACAAACATATTTTTTTAAATTATTATGATTTGAATACAATATAATTAATAAATTAATTAAAAGTTACTTTATATTCACTACTTTATTAATATACACATATCAACATGTTTCAAAAGCAATGCTTTCTTCATCAGGAATATATAGAATATAAAAAATAATGTCAAGTACAGGCAAATGATAAACATAGAACACAATAAAGTAAGAATAGACAAATTATTAACATAAACAAAAATGGATTAAAGTAAGTAATTAATCAAAAATGTTAATAAAAAATTATTATAAAATATTGAATAACAACAAATTTATATTATAAATTAAAAAAGAAATTATTTTAATTATTATTATTAATATGAAAATAACTATCCCTCGTATATTAATAAAGTGGTGATTACAAAGTAATTTTTAATTAATTTATTAATAATGGCCCCACAAAGTGAATACCAATCTTTTGAAAAAATTACAATATAATTAATTTAAACGAAAATACTGACATATTATTTAATTTGTGTAAAATCACTCGAAACGCACATTTCCAGTAATTGCTCCAATAAAATGAACATTTTTGTAAAAGTGAATCCATAAATTATTAACTTATTTCCAATTTACATAAAGGCAGTGGTTTAACCCCGCTGACAAGTACTTGTTAAACTTAACTAATAACTAGACAGCTGGGGGTGGCGCCGGTACTGTGGGTGTATTGCTGTCTCATTTACACACGTAGTAGTTCCATACAACTGAATGAGAAAGAAGGACGGCTGAGTTGGTATTGCAACGCGACAGGCTGTTTTAAGAGGATTATCACTCAGAATTTATGATTGCATTATGAAAAGGGTAAATCCAGGTACTCCAGGTAGTGTTGACTTTGTTATAATTTCAAGTATATTTGTATAGAATGTATGGAACAAATTGGGATAGAATATGGCTTTTTGACGTAAAAAGGAGGAAAACATCAAATGGGAGTGACGTAAAACCAAAGTACTGTATTTGTAAATTCACACAAACTGTTATTGCATGCTACAAAGCGTATTTAAAAATAAAAAAACAAACGGTAACTTTGACGTTTGCCTCTTCTACTGATTATGATATGTATTATTCTTGTTGTACTCACTTTGCAGTTAATTCATTAGCCAAGGCGATTGCTGAGTCCAGCATCTTCTTGTCATGACCCGAGATTTGTTTTACGGACGTTTGCTTCTTCTTAGACAGTGTTGCTGTATGGTTTAACCTGTACAAACAAAATTGTACTTATTTACACATAAATGGGTTTATTTTGTAATTTTACTTATTTTTACTCAGAGGAGAAACCATGGGTATGTCTGATAGCTACTGGCAGTGCTTCTAGTGAAGAAAGGGATTGAGCGAAAGAAGTATACAAGGGATGTAAGAAAAGAGTGTTGATGTGAAAAAATGTAAGAAATACGTGGAAAAGGAAGATGGAGTCAGTATGACAAATCCCATCCAAGAACATTTTTAGAAGGAGGTCAAAAGGTTCCGGAAAGGTTCAAAAACCAGATGTATAAAAGTTACAAATTGAAAGATAGAAAAATGTTGATGAATGAGGAAGAAAAGAAAGAGAGATGGATGAAATATTTGAGGTGTTCGAAAACAACCCGAGTGAGTGATTTCAGCAGTGAATTAAATTTGAATGATGATGGGGTGAATGTTCCCAAAATCAGAATGGATGAAAAAAAAAGATCAATTAAATGTATGAAGAATGGTATGGATATTGGCTTCAATATTGCTGCTGGATACAACAAGATAGACGTAAGTTCTCACACATTACTAATAGATTGGAGAAGGGCTGTGATCATGCCTTTGTACAAAGGTAAAGGTCACACAAGGAATGTGGAAACCATAGGGCTATTAGTCTACTATTTTCAGTTGGAAAACTATGTATATGGTAGAATTTTGATTGAAAGGGTACAAACGAAAATAAAATATGTCCATGGATCAAATGATTTTGTAATTGCGCATGCTCACAGAAACTAGTGTGCTTTTGTTGATCTCAAAGCATATGAAGAAATTGGGATAAAGTTGTATGGCGGTCTACCTTCTATGCAGTAAAACACTGTGATAATTATCACACTGTTATAATAAAGGTGAATTACTGGTATAGTAAAGAGTCGCATATAAAACATACATTACCATATTGTGTACCAATACACATTACCATTTAATTTACGGCGGTGATGGTCGCAAATATTTCAAGTGGTTCTCGAGAGAAGTCATTTTGACATTTGACAAGGGATCAAGCATACCCATCATAAGAGTTAGAAAGCAGGAGGACTTTGGAGTGAATACGATCTGTTTACTTTTAACCGGGCATTGGTGAGACGCGAGGTTCGAGCGGTCTAACGAGCCTACGTATCTGAAATCAAAGGTAACATCATGCACGATCCCAACATGTTCTTGAAGACACCGTGATGAAATGTGATCGTAGGCTGCGGGACATGGAATAACCTTGAAGAAGTTCTGACCAATAATTAATGCAATTGCTAATGGACAGGTACCTAGAGCTCTGTTCGGTGAGTTCATTGCGGTGATTGGTTCCCTCGTGGTCCTGTGAGGTGGCGGGGGCCTTGCTGTGCCCCCCTAGGCTATGCCCCCCCAGGCTGTGCCCTCGTAGGCTGCGAAAGATGGACTCCATCTCCTCGAGAAGGGGCTGACCAAAATCAGCAGAGGGCTTCTGAAAATTAAATTACCTATATTATAAAAATTGGTGTATACTATTTACAGATAAAAAAAAAAAATTATAATCCACTCGTTTTGTAGCTCATATCTGTTTGAGTCACTGAATAGATAATCTGGAGAAGTGTGATAATAATAATAATAGTTGGATGACTTGTATAGCGCCGTTTTTGTGAGAAATCACCTCAAGGGCGCTGTACAAATATTTCTTAACTAATTATGTACAGACAGATACAGAAAAACATACTTACCTGGCAGGTCGCTTCAGATGAACACAGTTTTAGAAAAATTTTATTATAGTGATACATACAAATATGAAATAAAACGGTTGTCACCAATTCACAAGACCTTTCAACTCCTAGGACCCAGACAGACCAATGGAATTAATAATCAGTACAACACAGAATTCAATATTTGAAAGCGTTTGATCAATTTCACTAGAAGTGGAGAAAAATTGAGCTTACTTCAGGCACATGGACACGCCCACAACACACTTCAATCGGTTTATTCCTTCAGTGGTTTATGCCCGTAAGATATTCGCTTAAGCTAAGATAATGTAATGGTGAATTACCTGATCATCATCATCAGAAATCTCCTGATATTCATGAGGTTGAAGTTCTGGATCAATGTCGCCATCGCTGTCACTAGGATGATTCGCCTGAGAGCTCCTGCCCTTGGCTGAATGGTGACCATCACTTGGAATTTTGCTGCCGGGCCACATAACCTGCAAATAGGAGCACTTTATGAGCCTTAATATTAATAGTACATTATTATCTTCTAAATTAATAGTTCTCTTTGAATATTATTTGAATATATGTTTGCATGTGGAGCGAGTGTGTACGACAGACTGTTGCAGATGTCCCCGAACTTTATCGGGCACGGGGCCCTAAAGGGTCGCTTGGAGATTGGCAGAATCACATTTGAAAAAAAAAACACATTTAAATCTGATACACAAAATACTGTTGTGTTTATTATCTTGAAATTGTATTAAAGAACATGTAATTTTGCAAGACTGAAACAAAACTTTTCTTTTTTTTTAAATGTATACAATACATTTCCATGTATTGAAGACAGAATTAAACATTAGTTTGTCACGACCGTTTTGTAAAATAGAAAGGAAAGCATTTAATGTTTTATTACCTGTGGCATCTGATGAGAGAGGGAATCCAAATTAAAGCTGGTGGAATTTCCTAAAAACAAAAATTTAATTTCAATTAAAAAAGATTTCTTTTTTCGATACCTTAAAAACAATTTGGTTGGAACTGGAAGAATGAAATCCAGTAGAGAGCATGGAAATGTGTTCCACCTTCAAATGTCAGTTTGTTAGAAATACATATTTCAAATGTCCTTTGAAAAGGATCTACAACAAATTCAACAACAAAATGCACTATTTTTTAAATTTATGTACAAAGGTAATGATTTTAAGATAGTGATTTTATCAGATTAAAAAAAAAAAAATAGGTATTAAAATAAATTAAAACAAACAAAAGAATTAATGTACCGTTCAAAGATGAACAATTAATTTTATCAATGCAGAGAGAATTAAATGTTATCTTCTTTGAAGGTTAAATTAATTTATTTGTACAGAAAAAAAAAAGTTAATATCTATTAAAAACTTCTTACGCTTTTCAAGGTCATTTTATAAATATTCTCCATTCCTAAAAATTATAAATATTTCAAATAAATACCAACTCTTATTGTGCCACCAATATTCTAACAAATGTAACATCAATAGAAAAGGAGGATAAAATAGCAACTGTAAAAATCATATCATCTCTAAGCTTAAATTTTCTAATAAAACTGTGTTCATCTGAAGCGACCTGCAGAAAATATGTTTTTTCTGTATCTGTTACATCTGGTACATAATTAGATAGATAATAGGAAGTAATATTTGTTCAGTGCCCTTGAGGTGATTTTTCACAAAAACGGTGCTATACAAATCATCCAATTATTGTTATTAGAAATCCTCCTGTATTGTGTAAAATTGGAATGAAACCAGTGAATGTTTTGAAGGCTATTAACCGGGCACAAGAAACTGTGGAGTTTTTTAAATTTCAAAACTCACTTGGGTTACTTATGTTGGTTGAGGTATCGGGAGACTTACTAAGAGCATTTTGTTGAGCCAAGCAGGATCTAATTAAAAACATTTACAAATTTTTTCTATAATTAATTCTTTGTTTGGTTTTGTAGTGACGATCCAGATTTTAAATTTGGGAGCCGATTTGAGTACCGCTGCCTCGGGAACCATTCGTTGGATAACCAACACCTCTGACATAGGTCACCCCGAGGGCTTCGCTACGGCAGGTTTAGCAGATGTGCCTGGGTTAATGGAGTGAGGTTTGTTCAAGTCTTGGTGACAGATGCGTCTGCCCACCAACTGCTGTATGATGGGCCGGATCGGGAGGAACCAGTTGAGGGAGACCCCTTGACCTCTCCAGCCGGACTATCGATCCATCGCCTTACACTGCAGAGAAAGGATGGATTAATATGTCCTTCACCCCTAGACCACGATTCCATGACCATCAGATTCCTACCCGCATATTTCAGAAAAACATACGTTTTTCACATTAACTCCACACAGGAGATGTATGTCATGTTTGATGATGCTGTGTGGAGGGTCTTTTTGAGGAGGAAGGAGGGAGGAAATAGCCCACAGCCGGGCTGTCCAACTCAAGAACGAGTCATAGAAACAACCCATTCTCATGTGATATATGTCAACATTGTCTGAAAGCTGAATTCGTAGATTTGGGAAACTGTCGTAGAACCCTGGCAACAGAACCGCTGCCCTAGTCAATACCCTAGCATTACAATAGATGAATGCCTATCGTTGAACATACGGTCTTTGGCTTCATCATCTTGGGCAGCATGGTTGGCGGCGCCATGGCGCGGGTGCGTCTCGCGCAGCAGGATGGGGTGCGCCGAGCTGACCGTATTGTTGCCGGTGAGATGCGACGGGGAGTTAGGGTTAATCAGCGGTGTCTGCTCCAAGTCCTCCGAGGGCTTGTACGGGGTCACCACTTGCCGAGGCAAGTGATTGTACTGAAATGAGCAACATACATTATGCATAGGTAATATATAAGTCATTCTTCTTCTACCGGTGCCCTTTCCTACCAGGCGTTGTCTATCATCAGGGATAATCTGTAGCCTGAAACAACTCGGTAGAACAGAAATTATACCAGTCACACTTGTCACGGTTTTTAATTGGGTTATCTTGTATTTAATGTGACTGAGATATTACATACAACTTTATATATGGAAACAGATTGATACCTTCTCCAATAAAACAGTTACCAGTGAGATAGACATAGCAAACACCCTTCCCACGTGTTACGTATCGCATATCATACTTATTGGAAAAGGCCTTCCTTGATCTAACACCGGATATGATGTTAAAAACATATGTGACCTCTCCTGGAATATGCTTTCCAAATATGGAGTCTATATTTGCTATAGGATATAGATCTAACAGAAATAATTCACAAAAATACGGAGAGCTTTCAAACACCCTTCCCACATGTTACGTATCGCTTATCATACTTATTGGGGAAGGCCTTCCTCGATCTAATACCGGACATGATGTCAATAATAATATAATAATATTTTTTTATTTAATTTCCAATACAAATATATTATATTTAATGCGTATGAGAAATTACACGTACCTACTTAATATTTGTAAGACAAAAATATTTTGCAAATTTTCAAGTAAAAAGAAATATACGCAAAAATAAAAAAATAAATTCAGATATATTTTAAAAAAATATTATAAATTTAATAAATTCAGGCAGTGGTGAAGATCGCGTCAATGAGAAGAGATTCTTTCAAGAATCAATAGAATTTCCCTTTTGAATCTCTCCTCACTGATGCAAAATATGTCAATATCCTGTGAGATTTTGTTCAGGAGCAATATATTCCTCCCCACCGGGAGAACCATTGGCAGGTTGGCCCTACAGGTAGTAAGATAGAATAATCTATGACGACGCTGTCTTAGATAGTCATTAGGAACATAAAGACTTATGTGTTCCAAAATAGCTGAATTCTCTATAGAGCCTCGCAGCAAAAAGTGGGTAGCGGCATACCCCTCTCTTCTGAGCTGCAGGGAGTGAAATCTGAGCATGCCCAGAAGAAAGTTAGTTGGATAAAGCCACGGATAGAGTCCGTACTCCCTCATGTGAAGAAATCTCAAAAACTTTTTCTGACCCTCTCTAACATGAGGGAGCACCCCATCTCGTGAGGATTCCAAATAGCCGACCCACTCTCCAGCCTACTACGGACTAAAGAGAAGTATAATATTCTAAGAGTACGGGTATCCCGAAAAACCTTCACGGTCCGAATGACAAATCCTAACATTTTTAATGCAGATTGACATACCCCTTCGATATGAACACGAAACGTAAGTTTACTTTCATACACGATTCCAAGATCCTTTATAGTAGAAACACGCTTGAGATTATGACCGAGCAAGTAAGTGAGACTAAATGCTCTGGTGAAAGACAGGACTACGCATTTTGAGATATTGAAATGAAGCTGATTTCGTAGAATCCATTCAGAGATGTTATCAATGTCAGCTAGAAGACATAGGCAATCCAAAATATTTCTTATCAGTAGAAATAATTTGAGGTTGTCAGCGAAAAGGAGAAAGCGAGAAAAACGGATGGCTTTAGCAATATCATTAATGAAAATAAAGAAAAGAAGAGGCCCTAGGATTGGCCCTTGGGGGACCCCAGAAAAAACAAGAAAATCAGCAGAATGAAAAATTCCATGTGTGACAAATTGCTTCCGGTTTTTGAGGTAACTTCTAAAAAACTTTAACATACGAAGGGAGAAACCCATTTGGGCAAGTTTTGTTAGTAAAATATCGTGATTCACGGTATCAAAGGCTTTGGAGAAATCATTATACAAACAGTCTACTTGGTATCCACTATCTAGGGACCTAGCAACATAGTCGGTGAAAACCATCAGATTGGTTTCTGTAGATCTTCCTTTTCTGAAACCATGCTGTTCGGGGATAATATATGCGTCTGTTTGAGGTTCAATGAATTTATGGATTAATTTTTCAAATAGTTTAGCAGGAGCTGAAAGTATGGCAACAGGTCCATAATTTTCGATTGACTTTTTAGAACCATTTTTAAAAATAGGACATTTTTTGAAATTTTCCATAATTCTGGAAAAGTGGAGGTACTAATAGCTAGATTAAATATAAAAGATAAAGGTGCTTTAAGGAATTCAGCGCACCCTTTAATAAAGAATACGGGAACGAAGTGGGGGCCGATAGAGTGCGAGTTCTTGATGTGTCTTATGGCATTCATAACATCAGATTCCGTAAATATACATAAGTCAACGTTAGAGGCTCCTCTGGTATTAAATGTGGCCGCATTATTAATATCTAGAAGTGGAGGGTCTCTACTGTAGACCGATTGAAAATGATTAAGTATCGCTCAGGAGTTGAATGATCTCAATGACGATCCAGATTTGCTCAAAAGGGTCATAACTGGTGATGAAACGTGGGTATATGGTTATGACGTCGAAACCAAGGCCCAATCATCCCAATGGAAACAGCCAGAAGAGCCAAGACAGAAAAAAGCATGCCAAGTTTGATCTAATGTGAAGGTTTTGCTCACTGTTTTCTTCGATTACAATGGCGTGGTGCATCATGAGTTCTTGCCATCAGGTCGTACGGTTAATAAGGAATACTGCAAGGAAGTTATGCAACATTTGCGTGAAGCAATACGGCTCAAACGATCGGAATTGTGGAAAAACAAATCATGGATTTTGCATCACGATAATGCACCAGCTCACACATCAATGCTTGTTCGTGATTATTTGGCCAAAACAACACCATAATCATGCCTCAACCACAGTATTCACCAGATTTGGCTCCCTGCGACTTTTTCCTATTCCCGAAACTGAAGAGACAGAAAGTCAGAATCGAAGAACAAGCTGATGGCCATACCGTAAAGTGCATTCCAGAAGTGGTTCGAGGATTGGAAGAAGCGCTGGCATAAGTGCATTATATCTGAGGGGGATTACTTTGAAGGGGAGAAAATGGATATTGATGAATAAATAAATACTTTTCGAAAAAATTCGAAATTCACCTTTTCTTTTGAACAAACCTCGTAGACGGCTGCCGAGTATTCTTCAATGGCGAAGCAGATACAATCTGTGAAGCAGGAGATGTCAAAGACTGCACGCCAACATCCATTTGCCTGTGTCCTGGGTTTTGTTGGCTGATCTGGTTGTTATCTTGCGAATGACAGGCGGCATTTCACGAGTGTTGTTTATGGTTTTGTTTTCAACAGCGGGGAGTGAGGGGAACGAATCGGGCAGCGACAGCTGAGCAGATGCTGAGACCGGCTGACGGCACTGCTTGCTTGCACCTTCGGCTGTGCGTTCGGCAATATTCGTAAATTCCGAAGTGAGAAGCGGCAGAGCGCACACGGCCAGCTCCAGTGGCGGACGGAACAGCTCACTCGCATCTTCGGCTGCGCGTTCGGTAGTGTTCGGGATTACCGAAGAGCGACCGTTAAAAACATATGTGACCTCTCCTGGAATATGCTTTCCAAATATGGAGATCTAACAGAGATGGATGATTCACAAAAATACCGAGTGCAGCCATCCTAATGCGTATACAGTAGAACCCAAATAATTCCAAAAGTGACAGGTTGGCAGGTTGGCTGTGGCAGTAAAATATTGTTTTACGCGGTTATGCAGCGGCCTAATTCGTATTATGTCATAAATTTCATTCCGACGGGCCGGCAGCATCGATAATTGTTTACGAAATTTTCATTTACACAGAAAATATTTACTTCGAATCCCACCTGAATTTGACAAGCCGCAAAACTCGACTTTTTTTCTCCTTAAATTTCATATTACCTGGGAATTTGCTAATTCCTAATTTATTCTATTGTCCCAGTCATGCAGGGATACATACCTAACAAAAGTGATTTTCTATCAGATTAAATAATAATATGTGTATGTTCATTGTGTACAAATATTAAAAGGTATGAACCTCAAGAAAAGAAACGTCTCCAAAGTATGCGCCATCCAGCCCAACATGGCCCGTGTGTTTGACTTCTCCTTGAGGTGCTGAGATCATGTCGCTTCTGAGCCGGCGTTTGGAAGTAGAACGGTCCCTAATGAGGGAGTTTCGGATGCTGCTTCCCGATCCTTCCCCGGTCGATCTGGTGAATACGTTCTGAAAACAATGCATTTGCTCTTTTTAACTTTTCTTATTAACGTTTACAATACCGACTTTTTCAAAGCAATCTGTCCCATCACTCACCAACAATTTATGTTTTAGTGAAACTTGTACTTGTACTTGTGACATTTGCAATGTATCACATATGAGATAGCTGCATAGATAAGGTTAAAGGTATTTATCAGATATGAGGGGAATGGTAGATAACGAAGACAAACTTCAGTCTGCAGCACAGTTTCTTCCTAGAACACAGTCTACTTACTACTCAAAAAAAATAATTGTGTTTTACAGGAGGCCCTGGGGGAAATAATTTCCCTCAAGGCCAATGTCACCTTTGGGGATGCTGTATGGAGGATCTTTTAGAGGACAGGAATGAGTGACCCTGGGTCTTGAAGAGACCCATATTGTAGGAAGGAGGAATCATAAAGGCCGGAAAATCATTCCACAACTAAGCTGTTGAACACAAGAACGAGTCGTAGAAGCGACCAGGGGCACTATTCCCGTTCTTTTAAAGGAAGATTCCTTACGTTTTTCCTTAAGGTTAAAGACTTCTTGATTAACTGCGGAATTCCGGTGAGACATAGTAAAAAGATCCTAAATAGATTGTCAAGAGATTAATTGAAAACACAAATTGATGAAATATAATAAGATTTTAAAGGGACATATGATTTTGAACTAAAACTTTTTTCAAGCGGAAATGATAGTAACAGGGGTGTTAGTTGAAATTTGCCGGTTTTTTCAATAAAGAAAACGCTTAATTCTCAAGGAAATCTATATTTTTTTTATTCAAAGTATTGACCATAGGATTCTATACATTTTGCCCATCTTTGAGGCAAATCATGGATACCATTCCAAAAAAAATTCTCTTTCGAGGCAAACCATTCGACGAGCCATTTTTTGACTTTTTCAAAATTGGCGAAGCGCTGCTCTGCGAGTGAGTGTCCCATCGATGCGAAAAGGTGATAGTCGGACGGGGCAAGGTCTGGAGAGTACGGCGGGTGCGATAATATTTCCCAATTCAATGCTTTGAGAGTGTTCTTCACTACTTTAGCTGTATGAGGCGGTTTGGCGGTTTTTTCGATTTGTCTCTCGTTCATTTGGTGTGGTACCCATTTTCCATACTTTTGGATGTTTCCCATGGCTTTTAAACGTTGGCAAATTGCTCCTCGGGTCACATTAAGTGTTTGGGCCAATTGTTGTTGCGATTAGGTTGGGTCTTAATCCAATAACGCCTGCAATTCCTCGTCTTCGAACTTTTTCATTGCACCAGGATGTTCATTGTCTGTTAAATCGAAATCTCCACTTTTAAATTGACGAAACCATGTCTCACATGTTCTAATCACTGGAGCATGTTCACCATAAGTTTCTACCAGCAACCGATGAGCTTCAACTGCTTTTTTCTTTTGATGAAATAAGAAAAGCAAAGAATGCCGCAAATGCGATTTACTTGGAACGAAACTCGACATATTCACTGAGGTAACCAACTATGACACTATTATTTTGGCAGAATGTAACTTGTGTATTTTTGAAGGTTAATTAATGTCCATAGAAAAATATGACATAGATGCCAAATCATTGAAATGTATACATATCTCTAGCGATATATATTAGTAAAACCGGCAAAACTTCAACTAAATGGGTGTTGCTAATAAAGCACTAGATCGGTTCAGAACTTATCTTGGGAATAGAACACAGAGAGTAATGATTAATGATCATATTAGTTCAAATAAATCAATTTTATATGGTGTTCCTCAGGGTAGTGTTCTAGGTCCAATTTTATTTTTATTGTATATTAATGACCTTTGTAAATTATCATTCTTGGGTTCAGTTGTATTTGCAGATGATACTGTTTTGGTGTTTGCTGGTGATACTTGGGATGAAACTTATGCTAAGTGTGAGTCAGGATTAAAGACTGTTAAAAAGTGGCTTGATCAAAACCTTTTAAACTACACAAAAAACTAAATATATTACTTTTAGCATTTCCTCCGTAAGTCAACCCTCTGTGGACCGTTCCTTAACAATGCATTGTTGTATACACGAGTGCAATTGTCAATCTTTGGAAAGAGTAGACAATATCAAATATCTTGGCTAAATTATTGATAAATATTTAAAATGGAACGATCATTTTGCTGTATTAACAAACAAAATAATAAAACTAGCCTGTATCTTCAAGGCTCTAAGAAATATTTTGGACAAAGTTACACTGTATATTTATGCTCTTGTTCAATCTCTTCTTTCATACAATATCGTATGTTGGGGTTCATGTTACAAGACTACCCTAGAGTCCTTAAATGTTGCTCAAAAATTAATTTTTAAAATAATGTACAAGAAATGTTTTTTATATTCATCACACTTATTATACAGTGAAAGTAAAATTATGACAGTAAGGCAATTGTACATAATACAGGCTCTCTGTGATTTTTTTAACAATATTGATACTGCTATAAGGTCACAACAAGTGCATAGTACTAGAATGGGTTCTTCTCTAATGTACGAGGTGTGTTCAAAAGAAAAGGTGAATTTAGAATTTTCGCAGGCTGTGTACATTCGATTATCGATTTTTTTGTTATGTTGGTACACATATGTTTATCATATGTTAGCATTATCAGCCATTTTGGATTAGTGGTTTGTTTTTGACAACTGGAAAGGTTAGTCACGTTTTGTGTGTTCTTCGATTTTTTACTTTTTATTATTTTAGTAAAAATCGAAAAACATCGATTTTTTGGATTTTTTGAAGAAATGCTGAAAAGGACATAGAAAACAAAGCAAATCTAAAATTTCACTTTAATCGGACTAATTTAACAAAAAAAAAAATCGATAATCGAATGTACACAGCCCGCGAAAATTCAAAATTCACCTTTTCTTTTGAACACACCTCGTATAAGCCGGCAAGTAACAGAACGTCATTTGGACAAAGAAGTTTTTCTTGTAAAGCTCCTTTGTTATATGATAGTCTCAGTGACAACATTAAAACTATAGACTAGATAAATTTATTTAAAAAAATGGTCAAAAAGTCTATGTTAGCTGAGAGTGGTGATTTCGCTTTATCCATGTTATCCGTTATATTGTAATCATTGTTGAAACTATATGTGCTCGATATTATCATAATTATTTACTTATTATTACCTACTTATTACTATTTACTTATAATGTATTTATTTTTTTACCTACATATTTCTATTTACATACTATTATTTGATGTTTGTTTACCCATATGTCTAATCTTTGTTGGAGTTTGTAAACGCCCGTTTTTTTCGTTTTAATGTCGCTATCTTTGTTGTTAAGGATGAATTTTTTTTTAAATTTTTTATTTGTATAAAATGCTGGTTGTATAGAACCGGGAATGTTTTTACTAATTATTTTTGATATATCGTTATCAACAAATAGCATTCTTCGCCATTGATTATTATTATGTTTAGAAAAAGGGTAGATATATAGTTTTAAGAATTTCTGTTTATTCTTTTTATTTAATATTTGATCAATTATTTTAGTAGAATAACCATTATTTACTGCTATTTGCTTAATGATATTTAATTCCAAAGTATAATTATGAACAGACAAAGGATTGTCCTAGTGAGATGGGTGGCTAATGTTATGTAAAGCCGCTCATCTCAACACAGGATTGTCCTAGTGAGATGGGTGGCTAATGTTATGTAAAGCCGCTCATCTCAACACAGGATTGTCCTAGTAAGATGGGTGGCTAATGTTATGTAAAGCCGCTCATCTCAACACAGGATTGTCCTAGTGAGATGGGTGGCTAATGTTATGTAAAGCCGCTCATCTCAACACAGGATTGTCCTAGTGAGATGGGTGGCTAATGTTATGTAAAGCCGCTCATCTCAACACAGGAATGTCCTAGTGAGATGGGTGGCTAATGTTATGTAAAGCCGCTCATCTCAACACAGGATTGTCCTAGTGAGATGGGTGGCTAATGTTATGTAAAGCCGCTCATCTCAACACAGGAATGTCCTAGTGAGATGGGTGGCTAATGTTATGTAAAGCCGATCATCTCAACACAGGATTGTCCTAGTAAGATGGGTGGCTAATGTTATGTAAAGCCGCTCATCTCAACACAGGATTGTCCTAGTGAGATGGGTGGCTAATGTTATGTAAAGCCGCTCATCTCAACACAGGATTGTCCTAGTGAGATGGGTGGCTAATGTTATGTAAAGTCGCTTATCTCAACACAGGATTGTTCTAGTGAGATGGGTGGCTAATGTTATGTAAAGCCGCTCATCTCAACACAGGATTGTCCTAGTGAGATGGGTGGCTAATGTTTTTGTTTTCATAATTAAATTTAAGAATAAATAAATAATAAATAAATATATATGTAACAATAATAAATTGTACTTATATTTAAACATGCCATATTGTATGAAACTTTATAACATTCTTTCAATAGACGTCGATTTATCGACACTGAAACTGAAAAAGTTAAATTAAATCAAACAATACCTGATATTGCTGAATTCGGAATCAGCGATCTCTGGGTGTGGAGCCAAGAAACATACCGCTCAGTCACGGATTTTGTTAATAGAAATAGAAAAAGTGATGGATTTCCTTTCTGCCTACCCTTTGAGCAGCGATGACGTTTTTAAAGATTAAAAAATGTATATTATCAGTTGCAAAATTTATTTATTACTATGGTTTCAGCAGTGAAACATTATAATAATTAAAAATCAATAATAATTATACAGTGTAAAAATAAACTATTAATATTATAATGTTAGCACATTATTACTACATACTATCCTCTCTGTATATGTAATCGGTAGGGACCTGAAAATTTCGCATTTGCGATAACGTGCAATTTTCTTACACAATATTCTATTATTTTAAAATAAGAAAGTAACATCTTATGTTCTAAATATTTCTTTGTCTATGGTTTTGACAAGCTTGAAATAGCCATAAAATGGAACGCAGGTAACTTCATGTCGAAAATACTGCATACAGACATAATAATTTATTTTTTTTACAAAATAAAACAATATTCCCTAAAATAAAGCAAAAAATTTCGGGTCCCCAGTTATTGGTAACAATTGGGTCATTAAAACATAGCATAACCTTCCCATACCCAAACATAGTTATAGTTTTCATATGTATAGGCAGTGGGAGTTGACGCAAAACACAGTACATACACCGATGCATTGCTTGCATACAGAATGTTTCAACGTCGTTATCCTACTTCAGAAAAGAAAATTCTTATGAAATTGAAAAACAGTTAATTTTTAATACAATAAAAAGAACTTTTTGAATAACTGAATTCAAATGTATTTAAACATTTGTCCCTTTTTTGCTAAAAACAATAAGCACGCAAAAACAATTGGTAAATATTTCCAGTTGGGACTCATAGTTTAGGTTATAGATAGCATATAATAGACTAGTTTAGGTTAATTAAAAAATAAAAAATCCAAGCTATAAACCTATTCTGAAATTATACATTCTTAGTTTCGGTTAATTAAAAAAGAAAAAACCCAAACTAAGAACCTGTTTAGTATATTTAATATTTATAGTTGGCACTTATTATACAACTGTTTTCTACCGTCGTATTATAAAAATTGAACATGGCGGCGTCAACTCTCCCTCAATATTTACGCGTTTTTATTTAAATAAAGTAAAAAATTAATTAAGTGCATTATTTTATATTTCCGCATAAGCAAATATTTTTTATTTATTTTTATTTTATTTTATCGATTTTACATAAAACAGAACACATGTACATTTGTTACATGCATTCTAATATGAACATAATATCTACACAAACATTTTTACAATTAAAGTCACAATATACAATTAAGAAATATAAATCAAACTTTAAAAATTACATTATTAAAAATTGCACTTATTTACTTACGTATTTCATTGCTTCCTTCTTAAATTTAAAACCATTTTCCTCTTCTTTTGGTATTTCTTAGAAGATCTTCATGGCTCCATACAGTAATATAATATGACTCCATACAGTAATATAATATGACTCCATACAGTAATATAGCTTCATGGCTCCATACAGTAATATAATATGACTCCATACAGTAATATAGCTTCATGGCTCCATATAGTAATATAATATGACTCCATACAGTAATATAATATGACTCCATACAGTAATATAGCTTCATGGCTCCATACAGTAATATAATATGACTCCATACAGTAATATAATGACTCCATACAGTAATATAGCTTCATGGCTCCATACAGTAATATAGCTTCATGGCTCCATACAGTAATATAATATGACTCCATACAGTAATATAATATGACTCCATACAGTAATATAATATGACTCCATACAGTAATATAGCTTCATGGCTCCATACAGTAATAGTAATATAATATGAGTTTTGAGATTTTGTTTTCTTTCGAAAGAGTCTTGTTACATTTCTTCTTCTTGTAGAGTGGTTATGTCTGTGTTGATGTTTATTAATTTTTCTCGGGAATTCAGAATTTTGTTGGCTGTTAAACATTTTAAAGAGAAAAAATATTACATTTAAGTATATAATTTATATGAATCTAAATATATTTTCTTTTACGAGTCCCGAATGGAAATATTTACCAAGCAATTTATTTCCTTGTTTAGCTAATAAAATATATTATAGCAAGCTAGGAGCATTTTTTAAGGTTCAAAATACTGTAAAATCAAGTCGGGAGCATTGCTAGAGAATGCCGCTCCGACATCGCTGGCACACAAGTGGTTAAACTTTTTCACAATATTCAAACGGTAACGCTGGTGTGTTGAGCTTGGTATTGGGAAGGTTAGAAGTCCATAATAATACATGCAAAATAAAATTATCAATTTCAGTCCAATGTATTCATAAAATATAGCACACAATTAGCACCTAAATTCCTTAACCATTTCAATCAATTAATCGTTACCCATCTTCTCGGTTTTAGCAATATCTACGCCCATTGACGCCGATGCCAAAATGACAGTGCTCACGGTATATGTTCATACTAACTGTACAGGCGTACACGTCACCGGCGCCGTCAAAATATTCTAAAATAATCAGACTCGTGCATGCGCGGGGATATGTTACGCTTGCGTATGCTGCAATATGAATGTGTTCATAGATAATGTAAGCAACTAATGTTGTGGTGACTCCACTGTACTATTCTGAAGTAAGTGGTGCTGATGGATGCGAATAGACCTATAATTGTGTGACGATTGGTCACATTTTAAATCGTCACAAATGGCGCCATTTGATTTTTTTAGACATTTGAATGGCCTCCGTTAACCGTTTATTCTCAGCCCGACTGCAATTTATTTGATGAAGCCATCGCACGACGGTCATTGAATACTAATTAAATGCCGACAGCAGAAAATCGAGGAAGGTTAACGGGAACCCTTCAAATATATTTTTAAATGAATGTGAACAAAAAAGTACTGTCAAAATTTTTTGTAAAGTAAAAAAAAAAATACATTTAAAAAAGTTTCAACAGAAATTGATTATTAAAACTTATACAATTAAAAGTGAAAAAATAACACATTCGCAGATATAAATTTGCAATATTAACAATTATATTATTGTTTTAAATATTTAAAATAATACCGTAATAAGCCATTAAATAACATAATAATTAAAAACAAGGTTTCTTTAAAGACAAAATGAAAAACGCACGCGCAGATGGTGCCAATTTAAATGTTGAAATTAATTATTTGCAAAACTAAGATATATACAGAATTTTTATAAGTTTCTTGAAGGATTAAAGCTTTCAACGTACAATAATAATTTATTCTATTTCATATTGCGTGTGTATACACCCGCCAACAAACAATTTATTTCAATATATTTTTTTTTTTTACAGTAACTCCACACAGGAGACCAAGGAGGAAATAATTTCCCTCAAGGCCTATATCATCTTTGGGGATGCTGTGTGGAGGGTCTTTTAGAGGATAGGAAGGAGTGAACTTGGGTCTTGAAGAGACCCATGTTATAGGATGGAGGAAACACAGAGGTGAAACATCGCTCGAAATGGCTTTAACCATGTTTGGTGACCAGATCTGAATATCCAGGTACTTCCCCACCTTCCTCCTCCCCATCTCCTTCCCCTCCTCAACATCTGCAGTCTCAAAGCATATCCCAATTGGGGATGCCATAGTCTCACTGGCTCCAGACGGTTGGGAGCAGTTGGAACTCTTATGTGGTAACACATAACAAAAAAATGTTTGTAGTAGATTATTTTAATTTCAAAAGGCATTCAACATTCACATCAGTATACATGTATACTCTCTTTAAAAACACGATTCAACCGCTTGACTTTCTGAAATTTATTCTCAAGTCACTTGATAATTTAATATATTTAAATATTTTCGAGTGTCATTAAATATCAAATAAATTCACTGTTTTAGAAAGCAGATGAGTGACTCTTTTAGAAGTTAATATTCCAAATTGACAAATGCCATTAAAAGTAATTAAATATAGATTTTTAAAAATATTTTTATTTTTTTAATTTGCTTACCCTTCATTTTTTCCATGTATATTCCCTAAATACATCATTCTTTATGAAACTAAAAAAACATACGTAATTACACAAACGTATTATAAATATAATCGTTACCTCACTTTTTTTACATTTCATATAAAAAATAATTTAAAATAAATCGAAAAATTCAACTGCACTTTCACAATGCCTGCATTTTTCATGTCGGTGATAGGAACAAATCATTTAACTCAATTAAAGTAAGAACTGGTAAAAATTCGTTCATTGCGGTCTTATTTAAATCAAATTTAACAAACAACCGACATATTTTCTGATTTTTCTAAATAAACCTAACCTCTATTGCATTTGACATTTCCCGGACAATTTATGCGTTGATAAATGACGCACTACACAAAAACGTTTACAAATCATTTATTTTGTACAGAGTCGTTACATTTTTTTAGTAAATATTACATTAGAATATATGCTTTTATGAATTATCAGAACGTAATATATGTAGAACGTTCCAAATACACGAAATGCACAATACCAATACTGTTACAAAAGCATTACGATTTTATGAATCATGAAAGTTTCACGTGAATAAATTACACAAATAAAGAAAAATATTACAAATAAGTAGTTAACATATAGTTTTTTTTTTAATAATAACATACTTAATTAGACATTTTTAGTAAATTGACGCACAAAAATCAATAGCTGTGAGACATATCGGTGTGTGGCGCACGTAAAAACAAGCAATTGCGATTGACTGCTTTTGGGTATTTATTATAATTATTCGGAAGAGTTTGTGGTTAACTTTAAAAAGCAAAAAGGAAGCATGGTTTTCTCTCTTTCTAACTCAGCTTAAATCATATATCTAACCGTAATACAAAAGGAGATAGAACAACTTTTATGAGTCCGTCACAGTACGTGGCATAATCGCCACTATGGGACTCGAATGGTTTTGATGTTTGCCAGACGTAAAAAAAATGTTATAAAGATTTAAAATATATAATGGATGTGATTGAGCGTATATCATATTTGTAATTTAAATTTCAACATCATTATAATTTAAGAAATTTCCTATCTTTTCTAAAATATCAAAAAAGAAAAAAGTTGTACTTTTGAAAAAAGAGAAAAACGTATACTGTTTCACTACTACGCACCGTGAGATTGAGCATCATTGATTATGTCTATTGAGTTATTAAAAACATTTTATTTTAAATACATATTACGTACATAAAAACCTGTATACCTGAATAAGTCACATGAAAAATCACACAATTATATTAATTGTTTGATAAAGCATTAACATATTGATTGACCCCTGCTACGTAAAGTACCGTAACTTCACAGGAGAGTGGTTTAACCCGGAGGATCCGACCAACTACATATGTAGTTGAAAGGAAATTGTCCTACAAGCCGACCCACTACAATAGCAGTATGGAGAATTCGTCATCATGTGTTCATCTCCAAATATTGAGTTAATTGACTAGTAAATGTTCCAAGTAGATTCATACTATAAAACCGAATGTTTTCTACCATGGAAGGCAAAGAGTGATACCTTTTTACTTACAGTCATTTTTTAATTAAATTTTGAAATCTCAGTGAAACTTTCAAATCTCATTGACCTTTTTTGGGCAACCATAGAGTCTCGTGATGCGCGTCAATGTGTTCGTGTGGTCCCGTTGCCAGGCGTCTTACATTTACATTTAGAAGCCGTGTTATGTTTATTGCGGTACATATTATTTTGATTGTGCTTCTTATCTTTATATAGCTAATAATAAACTGTTTGAGATACGTGATATCGTTTGTCGGCTTTATGAGAACCGTGTAGATTATACTTGAAACTTAACAACACATAATCAGAGACTAAAAACCTAAAATTAGATTTAAATACAAAATAATTCAACATTGAAGAATGCAATAAAACAAATTTTGTAACTGAAAACCTGTTTGGTGGAGCTGCATAATTTTTTAAAGAAAGAGCCAACATTTCAGAAATTCATGGCGTTCCAGGCAACCAATTCATTAAAATCCTTCCCGGTGCCTAGGGGTTAAAGAGACAGAAGCCTGGTGTAAGTTGAGCTTTTGATTGTTTTGCACCAAATTTAGGACGTAATTGACAGTGAAAATCCCAAATTTGGTGCAAAATCTAAAACTCGACTCGCACCGAACTTCTGTCTCTTTAAACCACTCTTCCTGTAATATTCCGATCTTTAAGTTACGAAACTTTACGTGGGAGGGGTCCATACACAAACAACTGCGATCTATGCATCCCAATTTTAAAGAAAACTGATGTCGCCGATTTATGTAAGACCTTTCGACTCCCAGGCCTAAGACAGGCCAACAAAATTGTTTATATGCTCAAGAGAGAATTTCGACATTTTGAAAGTTTGATCAATTGCGCAATTTAAATGAGCTCACTTCAACAGACACACTTCTATATCTCCTCAGTGGTTCCCCCATCTAATGGCAGACAGACTTAAATATATTAAAGGAAGGCACTCAAAAATATACAAATATAAAAAGCTGAAAAATGAGGAACATAATGTTAACAGATGGCGAGTGTATATGTAATAATATATGTACCTAATATAATATAGAATATAGTCATTATAAAAATACTGTTATGTACTAAAAATACATATGTAGTCAATGGTGAACGGATAATGCAACACACGTATGAATCGGCACTTTTTAAAAACAATATAGTCATTAAAAGTACAACAAAAACTATCCCGAAAATCTAATCTAACCTAACCTAACCTCATTAATCCTTTTTAAATAAATAAAGGGACGCTTCGATACTTTGGGCATGTAGAGCGAATCAACAAAGAAAGGAGTGTAATAAGAATATATGATGCGAATGTGAATGGAAGAGCAAGCCGGGGACGGCCGAGGAAGACATGGCACAATCAAATGAATCAAATACTAGGGTCGGGCCATGTCAGAAGTCAGAATAATAGAAGAGAATGTATGAGACGATGTATGAATGTGAATGAAACAAGAAGTGTATGTCAAGATCGAATTGTTTGGCGGTGCATCCTTTCTGCCTACTCCTGCGGAGAAACGGCGTGATGGTTAGTTAGTTAGTTAAATAAATTTATTTACTTAATTTTATTTATTTATTCGTACTTTTAATGACTTTATATCACATTATATCAAAAAGTGTGTCGATTCATACGTGTGTTGAATTGTCATGGAGCCATAGTCAAGGACATTATAACCTAAGTAATAACTATAAATACAATGGGAAGGCAATAATGGCAAAGCGTGAAAGAGTATAGACAAACATAAGGTATAGAAAGAGTATAGACAAACATAACATATACAAACATAGACAGACTGCTGGAAAATAGACAATAATTTGGCACAATTAAGATAGACTTCCGAAGCGCGCGGCAGACAGCAGAGGACAACGGAACTAGTCACGGTGGCAGATGGCTATACTTCGCCCTGTTATTTGATGTGGGTGCACTTCCGAGGCCAGGCGACATGTCGCGTGGCAAGTGTCAACTCGTTGCGTCGCCGAGCGGCGGACAGCAGAGGACAACGGAACTAGTCACGGTGGCAGATGGCTATACTTCGCCCTGTTATTTGGTGTGGGTGCACTTCCGAGGCCAGGCGACATGTCACGTGACAAGTGTCAACTCGTTGCGTCGCCGAGCGGCGGACGGCAATCCTGCGCTTGCAAAGTAGTGTTACGTGCCATCGGCCATAGTGGAAGTGTTAACAGACAAAGATAGTGAAAAATTAAGTATTTTTAAGATAATATTAACAACTCTCAAAACGAAACTGAAAAGAGACAGAAAAGAAAAGGTAACGGTAGCAGCTGGGACTCGAACCCAGGACCTCACGGTCGATCCAGGACCTTGCGCTCAAATCCACTGAGCTACAGCTATCCTAATCCATCCCATAATTTTTATCAGCATCATACTTGGATTTCTAAAAACTGTCAATAATTTCTATATATTTTTGGCTGTTACCTTTTTATCATGACTACAAGATTCTACCCGAATTTATTTATAATCTTTAGATAGTGTCTCGGATATACATATTCGATTTTTATTTATATGGGATATCTGTTGAATTTTTTCTACAAGTCTAGGATGAAATAAAGTAATTTGATAACTCATTATCCCCCATTATTTGATTGAAAGTATATAAGGTATAAAGATCCACAAATAAAATAAAATATTTGGCGGAAAATAGGTTAATGCAACAAATATTTTACTTGCGGTGTTATGACTTTTCTTACAGATTTGGTTGGAACAAGATCTTTATAAATTTAAGACAACATTTATTCAACGGCCAATAATCCCTGAATGTTTTCTCATTCCCATTTAAGTACCTTTTATCAATACTTCATAGGGGCCTTCTTCTATTCTGTACCTATATATATATATATTGGTAGTACTGGAGGCCTATTCTGGTTATTTTTAAACAACATTCCTTATCCTTTTCCTTGGGCTTAAAGACTTATTGCTTAAATGCAGTTCCGATTCTCTCAGATGACAGCTGTCATTCACAGCAAATGACATTCTTTAAAAATTCCATATCATGTAAGTATTGACTTTAAACATTATTAGTGAGTCATTTGTCACATAATAATGCTATAAAATGAAAGGAATTAACGAAATTACGAAGTTTGTAAAGTATCTATGCTAAAAGCCCGAAATGTCAGATAAAAGCGATTTAACTATAAAAATTATAATAAACTACATGTGTGATACACCTAAATATTTCAATAAGACTAATAATTAAACCACAAACTTCTATAAAAATAATTACTTATTCTTTAAGCCTATCGAAAAGAATAAGTAATTTTCCTTAAAAAAAAAACACAGAATAGGCCTCTCGGTCTTCTTCTATTTAAATATCAGTATCGGTGGTACTGCAACAAGTCATCATCTTCCTCCTGTTCTAATAACATATGCTGTACATATTGTATTCATTGCTGAATACAGACTGGCAAAGATAGGTCCGACAGAGACACTTGTTGCGCTGTAACTGCAGTTGCCATCTGCCACGTGCTTACAAAGTCTAAGTCTTTAGGTAAATAATAGAATTAATGTCAACAAAACATTTAAAGTCCTTTTGCAAAGCTTTATCTACAAAACAAGTCTCCACACCTCAATACTTATATGAATCATGAACACAAGACGATTGTAAGATTCTATAGGTCCCAAAGATTGGACGTGGGGAAAGAATACCAGATGACACTGAGTGTATAGATGCTCCAGTGGAAGTGAGCAGTGCCCGGAGACAGATCGAGGAGGAGGTGGATAGACTGCATGGAAGAGGACCGGAGCAGGACGGGAAGAAGGTCTAGAGGCCAGTGCGAGGAACCGCAGCCAGCGGAGAGCATTTGTAGAGGAGGCTAAATCCCACCATGGGATGTAATATTGAATTAGATGGGAGGGTCAACAGGAAGACTTAACAAACAACTTACTTTAATACACTTGAGAGGGAGATATGGCACGAAAGCGTACTGATTTTTTCTGGAATGAAAAAAATCGGATAGGTATATCCAAAACACTATCTAGATTGCAAATAAATATAGAAAGATAGCAGCCAAATATATGTGGGAATTAATTGAAGACGATATAACAAGAAGTTCTTAAAATTGAAGTATGACATCGATAAAAATAACAGAGCAATGAGGTGGCATTGGCTCAATGAGTTCGGTATGTACGTAGAAACAATTGCGGAGCGCCACTGTGCTAGATGACATTTGCAGTCGTATGGGTGAACGATATTGGCAACACAAGTTAAGCATGTTCAAGTTAAGCGGTTTCATAATAATAATGGTTCATGGCCCATCTCCGTTGTTTCTATTATCTATGCTTCACACAATATAAACACTTTAAACTAACTCAAAGAAGCTTAACAAGTCGTTAAATAGTCAGATATCATTGGAGCCAGGTTTGTCAGTGGCGAAGAACTTGAGAATGTTTTTGAGCTCCGTGTCGAGGGACCGTGCGGCCTGGAATCTGTCGGCCTGGCCCCGAGAAGGCGCCACACACTCCCTCAGAATCTGCAGGAAGTCCGGTGACCTCTGTGAAAACAAAAAGTAACAAGATTAACTTCTTTGTTGCAACTCATCCAGTCGTAGACTCAAAACAATGAATTACTTTTCCCCAATCGACACTACTAATTATGGGTACCATTCTCCACTGTCCAGAATATCGAAAATTGTTAACTCAAACCAGGGCCTTGAAATTTTTAGTACTAGTCTAAATGATTTCTGTCACGCTTGATGAAATTAAACCTCTATCGTTTAGAATATCTAAAATCATGTGCTCTACCAAAACCTTATTCAGGCTTTGACTTTAATGTTTTCTTAAATGTATATTTTTGTCATTGCTTCATTAATGTATTATGTATTATGTACGAGTATGTGCTGTCCTTTTTCTGCAGATCTTATTTATTTCATTTCGTGTTATGTATTTTGTGTAATTTGACAATGGTCCGTCAATAATTTTTTTTAAAAAGATGTGGAAATACATGTTTTAATTTTTTTTTATATACAGTTATATACAGTCGAACTCAGTTATAATAATCACGGTAGTACGAGTTCATGGCTATAATGAGAAATTACCAAATGATATTTTGGTTCAGGCTTATTTTCATAGAATCGTTGGCTGTTATAACGAGGACGCTTCACCGATATACCGTAAATAATTTTATTAACACAATTTCGAAATACAAACATAGACCATAGAGCGCCTTTGATATGATTTTCCACAAAAATCGCGCTATGCAAATTATCCAATAATAATTACTATTATCGTCTGAAAAAAAATTTTACAAGTAATAACAGACAAAGGTGGCAGCTGGGCGGCTGGGCAGCGACGGCAGCGGCGGATGGCGGATGGATTAATATTTTTATAGTGTTACCTGTGTGAGTCTGTCGGTAATGTGAAACATTCCTATTCATCAGGCACTATATATATGCAAAAGTCATGCGAAAATTGGGCTTTGAAATTTTGTTCCCTATTTGCATCTTCTTCTTTATTACTACATTTGTTTTAAAAATCTATAAAAATGTACAAGTGCCTACATCCCTACATGGGGTAAGTTTATGACAGTGGTGGACAGTGTTTTTAGCAAAGGGGCACTTTAAATAATTATGAAACACAGCTCGCTACCTACAAGTGGATTTTTGATTTTTCGAGTTAAGAGCGAAACTCATAATTTCACATTTCTGGGGATTTTTCGATTTACGTGTGGTGCAAACCGATTCCTCAAATTCTGTTCCACTTAGAACACGCGGTATGCATTAAAAATTAGTCAGTATGGACACTTCACTTGCTTATCATATGTTTGAGTACACCACACCACTTCGGCGCCGCACTTGCACTCTGGCCGAACACTTATATGGAACCCATATTACACGAAATATATAAAAACCATACAAATCTGAACAAAAAAAATTCCTGAGACTAATATCCTTCGAATATGGATTTAACGCCTTCTACTCCAATCTTATGAGGAAAGACTTCAATACCTTAATTCTCTTACTTTAGATAAAAGAAGACAGTATCCTAACTTAATATGTCCGTACAAAATTATTTGCAACAAGCTCGAAACCACTCATTGTCTAAGTAGTGTTCACATCAAAGTTCCTAATAGACATTATTTAATGAGTTATGAAACATCTCATCTCGAGTTATTTAATAACACTACACTATGTATTGCATATTTCAATCCAATGTCTCGAATGTGTACATTGTACACTGCTATACTATAGAATGTGACGATATAAACATCTTTATAAACATGTATTTTTAAAAACATGTGCTGTTATTAGCTATAAACTAATACGTCGTGCTAAATAAACAGTAGCGTGTAAACTAAAAATTGTCTCAATACTTGAATAATATTATTTATCTTTTCCTTTTTTATCTTTCTTTATACTTATTATCCACCTAGCACATAATAACTAAATCACTTACGCATGCTGTCAACATTATTTACTGCACTACTGTCAGGCAGCCAGTGGAGAGCATTTGTGGAGGCCATATCCCACCCTAGGATGTGGTGTCGTGATAACCATGAGATTAAGATCAGGTAAAGGAAGACGTGGATAGACTTTGTGGAAAAGGATTGTAGCAAGATGGAAAGAACTGAGGGCTGGAGGAGAACAGTGAGAGAATGGAGTGCTATATGTTATTTGTACTGCCAGGGGCAGCCCCACGATCTGCTATGCTTACCACATGGCAGGACAGACGTGTCGGCTCAGCACAGCATGACACGGAGTATGGTGCTGCTAAATAACACCTCTCGTGATATCTTTAATATAAACCTTGAAGGCTTCAAGAGATATGCAAATATGTCTCTTAATTTATGTCATTATAAATAACTTTTATGTCAAAATGTATTTTTGTATTTCTGTCACTGTTCACGTGTATAGTAAATGGGCAGTCTGTTACATAAAAAGAAAAAAATATATTAAAAAATAAAAATAAAAATAATTAAATTGAATTAAAAAATAAAAAAAATTAAATTGAATTAAAAAATAAAAATAAAAACAATTTTAATAATAATAATAAAAAATAAAAATTAAATTGAACCAAAAAAATAAAATAAAAATAATAATAAATAAATAAAAATAATAAACATTATTTATTATTACTGCAATATTTATCAATAGATTAGTCAGTCAAGTGGTCCAAAGCAATGGGTTCCGGGTTCCCATTGTGGCGTTGCGGGTGCATTCCTCTGCTAGCCAAGCCAGTCTTTTGTCATTACACAAGCAATGTTTTCCCACTATAACGATGGTAGTAAGATGAACTCAAATACATATTGTCAGGTTATTCCTAACCCGGAGAATGTTTGTTTTCCTTTTATAAACAACGAAAAGAACTAACCTGTAAGACAAACTGAGGTACTCCGTCTAATACCTCATCCTTCAACAATTTGCAGATGCTGTAATAGTTATGATCGCTGAGTTGGTGTCGGCAGATGTCCTCAGTGGAGAAGGCGAAACAGCCGGCACACTCGATGACCTCGCTGCGGTGGTTCAGGGGCCAGCTCTCCTGCGGGTATACGGTGGACTCCTTGTCCAGGACTATCACGTTCTCAAGGTCCACCATCATGGGGATGTTTTTGTTTGCGCCCCAATTTTTGAGTACTATGTTGTCAGAGGTTATGTCGGTCAGATAAAATCTGAAAATGAAAATAAATATCAAAATGAGAGTACATACTTCCGATGTCTTGCCTGGAATAATGCTCCTTTACATTGAACTCTTCATATACCTACAGTTGTCTGGCTTTCATACTGTCTCTCTCATAAGTGTATTGGAGTTGAATTCTATCATTTGAGCCCCACACTAACTTACATTTTGTGCATTGAAAGAGTTCACAATAATTTTTTAAGATACATATTTGGGTATGACCAATTGCCACCCCTTAGAGACACGTAGAAGTATTGTTCTGCTAAAATAATTTTTTCTTTTACTTAATGGTAACATATTTAACAGTGAGATTCTGGCTCAAATAAATTTCTTTGCACCACAGAATTTCACTCTCGAGGATGTCATGTACAGTCGAGCGAGCCGCACATACTTATTTATGAACTCACCTGTGTGGAGAGCTACGTACTTCCTAGATACGGTGGATCAAAAAATCCACCTGTTTATGTCCTCTAAGACATTTACTGGATTATGCATATACACTGCATAAGAGGTACAATTGTAATGAATTAGATTAAAAATCTGTAATGTTATAAATATTAGTATAAATTAAAAAAAATACCGAAATCGCGTGTGATTGTAGGTGAATACGGAGGCCATCTCCAGCAGGTTGATGGCCAGCTCCGCCCGGTAGAGCCAAGGCTCGCTGAGGAAGGAGCTCAGCATGAGGCCGCAGTCCTGCTGAACGGTGGCCCGCCCGCAGGCCCCGTAGTACTTCGGCACCGGCCATGTAGGACTATCCGCATTCAGGTACTGCAACAGACAAACAATCAATAATTAAAAGAAAATTAATAACGAACTTCACTCTTCTATTTTGTTTGGAAGTTTTATTTACTATGTACTTTTGTTATTTTTGATTTATTAAATTCGCTACCGGTTTCGACACAACCATGCCATTCGCTAGCATTCTTAAAACTAATGAATGGCACGGTTGTGTCGAAACGGGTAGCGAATTTAATAAATCAAAAATAGCAAAAGTACATTTCTTTTTTTTTATATGAATACCACACAAGAGTCCCAACTGCTTCCAACCGTCTGGAGCCAGTGAGACTATGGCATTCCCAATTGAGGGATGTTGTGAGGCTGAAGGTATTGGGGAGGGGAAGAGGGAGGTGGGGAAATACCTGGCTATTCAGATCTGGTCACCAAACACGGCTAAAAGCCATTTCAAGCAAAGTTTCAATTCTGAGTGATGGTCTTTCACCAGGGCGATACTGAGAGTATCTTCCACTCTGGAACGTGCGCAAATATACTATACATTATTTTAAAATTAATTAATTGTGAAACAACACAAATTAATTAAATAAAATTTACTTGCGCACGCCGGGATTTGAACCTGCGACCTTCGGATTCGTAGTCGAGAGCCTTACCCCTCGACCATGGAGGCCGTCGGAATAGTAAATAAAACTTCCAAACAAAATGTCTAGAAATTGCTGTATAGTGAATGCCGAAAAAATACAAGAAATTCACTCTTCTATTTTTAGAATATTCACAGCCTCACTCGCAATAAGTTGAGATAGGTTGGGTTAGGTTAGTTTAAGAAGCGTATGCGCATAACGCAAGTTAAAACTTCTGAAATGTTTATTTACGTCACATAGATTAAGCTTCTCTATATTATATATAGAAACATGTATTTTTTATTTTATTTATATAAAACATAGTCAAACTTGGTTATAACGAGCACGAGTGGAACGACTAAATTTGCTCCTTATAGCCATTACTCCTTATATCCGAAAGGATTTGAAAAAAATGTATGTACCTCTACTATCAATATATTCACCAATACATATCATTTCCAAATATTGCTTTAAAAAATATATACTCGTATGCGCATATTACAAAAATATACACCTTTATTGATAAAGTATATAATCACTGACTGATTTAAAGATATCGGTTACATGTTTTTCAATTTCTTCTTCAAACAACTCAACTCTAATCACCCGGTTCGGGGCTTCCAAGAAAAATCGCTAAATTGTACATCATATCACTAGCTAGTTCCGTGTTGTTTGGGTCATAAAAATCTCTCTTGTCATAAATCACTAGCTGGCGTAATTTTTATTGTTGCACAACCCGCGGCCCAATTTGTAAGCGCCTGCGGGTGAATTTCATATGGCCCATAATAATAATAATAGTTGGATGATTTGTATAGCGCCGTTTTTGTGAAAAATCACCTCAAGGGCGCCTGGCTTTATATATAAAAGAATGACTGCCGTAATTCTTGAAAACCCTGACTGAGAACAATTTTTTAAACAGTATTTTTAAAGAGTTTTTTTAATTCATACCGCATGTCCGAAGTGGAACAAAATTTGAAGAATCGATTTGCACCACATGAAAACCAAAAAATCCCCAGTAATGTGAAATTATGAATTTCGCTGTCAGCCGTTTGTTTAATTAGGCAAAGCGGCCCCTCTGCTAAAAACATTGTTCACTGTCATAAACTGAGCCCATGTAGGGATGTAGGGATGTAGGGATGTAGGTACTCGTTCCTTTTATTTTGGTTTTTAAAACAAAATTGACGATAAGTAGTAAGTAATATAGAAGGACATATAAAAAGGGAACAAAATTGCAAAGCCTAACTATCGCATGACTTTGGCAGATTTCATATGAGAGTTTTACATAGTGCCCGATGGACAGGAATGTTTTACATTACCCACAAACTTACACAGCACCATAAAAATATTAATTTTTATATAGCACCGTTTCGGTGAAAAAACATATCAAGCGTGCTGTATGGTCTATGTACGCACATATTTACATAGCACAGTTTGGGTGAAAAAACATATCAAGGGTGCTGTATGGTCTATGTACGCACATATTTATATAGCACCGTTTGGGTGAAAAAACATATCAAGGGTGCTGTATGGTCTATGTACGCACATATTTATATAGCACCGTTTGGGTGAAAAAACATATCAAGGGTGCTGTATGGTCTATGTACGCACATATTTATATAGCACCGTTTGGGTGAAAAAACATATCAAGGGTGCTGTATGGTCTATGTACGCACATATTTATATAGCACCGTTTCGGTGAAAAAACATATCAAGGGTGCTGTATGGTCTATGTACGCACATATTTATATAGCACCGTTTGGGTGAAAAAACATATCAAGGGTGCTGTATGGTCTATGTACGCACATATTTATATAGCACCGTTTCGGTGAAAAAACATATCAAGGGTGCTGTATGGTCTATGTACGCACATATTTATATAGCACCGTTTCGGTGAAAAAACATATCAAGGGTGCTGTATGGTCTATGTACGCACATATTTATATAGCACCGTTTCGGTGAAAAAACATATCAAGGGTGCTGTATGGTCTATGTACGCACATATTTATATAGCACCGTTTGGGTGAAAAAACATATCAAGGAAGCCATGGTCTATGTACGCACATATTTATTGGGTGAAAAAACATATCAAGGGTGCTGTATGGTCTATGTACGCACATATTTATATAGCACCGTTTCGGTGAAAAAACATATCAAGGGTGCTGTATGGTCTATGTACGCACATATTTATATAGCACCGTTTGGGTGAAAAAACATATCAAGGGTGCTGTATGGTCTATGTACGCACATATTTATATAGCACCGTTTCGGTGAAAAAACATATCAAGGGTGCTGTATGGTCTGTGTACGCACATATTTATATAGCACCGTTTGGGTGAAAAAACATATCAAGGGTGCTGTATGGTCTATGTACGCACATATTTATATAGCACCGTTTCGGTGAAAAAACATATCAAGGGTGCTGTATGGTCTATGTACGCACATATTTATATAGCACAGTTTGGGTGAAAAAACATATCAAGGGTGCTGTATGGTCTATGTACGCACATATTTATATAGCACCGTTTGGGTGAAAAAACATATCAAGGGTGCTGTATGGTCTATGTACGCACATATTGTATGGTCTATGTACGCACATATTTACATAGCACAGTTTGGGTGAAAAAACATATCAAGGGTGCTGTATGGTCTATGTACGCACATATTTATATAGCACCGTTTGGGTGAAAAAACATATCAAGGGTGCTGTATGGTCTATGTACGCACATATTTATATAGCACCGTTTCGGTGAAAAAACATATCAAGGGTGCTGTATGGTCTCTGTACGCACATATTTATATAGCACCGTTTGGGTGAAAAAACATATCAAGGGTGCTGTATGGTCTATGTACGCACATATTTATATAGCACCGTTTCGGTGAAAAAAACATATCAAGGGTGCTGTATGGTCTATGTACGCACATATTTATATAGAACCGTTTCGGTGAAAAAACATATCAAGGGTGCTGTATGGTCTATGTACGCACATATTTATATAGCACCGTTTGGGTGAAAAAACATATCAAGGGTGCTGTATGGTCTATGTACGCACATATTTATATAGCACCGTTTGGGTGAAAAAACATATCAAGGGTGCTGTATGGTCTATGTACGCACATATTTATATAGCACCGTTTCGGTGAAAAAACATATCAAGGGTGCTGTATGGTCTATGTACGCACATATTTATATAGCACCGTTTGGGTGAAAAAACATATCAAGGGTGCTGTATGGTCTATGTACGCACATATTTAGAAATTGTGATCACAAAACTATTTGTACGGTTTAACTGTAACAAATAGTATGTACCTATAAGCTATACCTTTTGCACTTTACACTTTTATTTGTACGATAAAGATTTAATTTGAGTGGCAGACCTTGGAGATGAAAAACAAGCACCTTCTTGAGGAACCCTCAATTAAGACTCGAAAGTCGTGAACCTCACTAAACCACATCCGGTGCAGTCACAGTCGCAGTGTGTAAGGTGTCCTTTACAGAGGTCAAAAATATTTATTTATGAAATGCGTAATGCACACCCACAAAATTTATTTAATTTGACCCTAAACATTAGTTAGTGAAATATTACCTTCCTAAAATAGTGTTAACCCATGCCTAATTGACAATGAAAAACAGAAATCGGCACTTTGCACGTCTCTGTGTGCCTCCGCCCTCTGGACCTTGATTGGTCATTGGGTGACAATCACCGACTAACATATGAAACTGAGGAGCATAGAACATGCTTTTGCAAATTTCTGATTGATAAGTCATGTGTTTGTAATCACTAATCAGTAAGGATATGTAAATATGAACAACTTCTAATTTATTAATAAACTCGTCACACAATGAGCCGCTAAGTTCTTCATTTGACGGAAAGTATCGATCCCCAAAACTCCAAATATTTTTTCTTCAAATTTGTGACCATTTTTGCATTTTTTCTTGATCAACCTCCTCGTTAAATGGTGACATTTGACGTCAAAGACAGCATTTTCATCAGTTAAATACCATAAATGCTGGCTAAACTTCTTTGGCTAGTTTTGAAATAATTTCATCAACATTTTCATTTATGCCTTCATCGACTTTAGGAAGCGCAGATCTCCGTAAGGATCCTTTACTGTTGAAATACATTACGTCCATGGCTTAACATAGGATATCGCAATAAACAAGCACACACCTAGCTTGCAGTGCTGCCTTGTCTTTCTTGGTTAATTTCAGCTGAGAGCTGAGTAGCAATATTTTCAGAGAGTTAATTGCTATCGCCATCAAACGAGCTGAGACCTAATTTTTAATCCACATCGATCAACATCATCGCCTAATAATAAGATAGAGAGCTCTATTAAATCTCGGTAGTCATCTCTTACAATATTTTCTTGTAGTTTAGCTCCATAGACCTGTAGCAACGCCTCGATATCAGAATTCTTAGAATGTGCTTTTACGATTTCTTGGCAGGATTGAATCTCATTGGGATTAACATTATCTTTGATCATTTTGAAAAGTGGAATATCTGGACTTATCGAAACATGGTGAATTTTTGCTTCAAACACACTTTTCAATACAACCTGGCGGCAAGCAAAAAGTAACAATTTCGTGTCTAACTTCTGTTCTAAAAGCAGACAGACACCATTGATATAACCTGTATTCGAGGCCGTGGTATCACAATAGAGAATCTGCACTTTATCTTGGAGATTTGAATCGCATTCCAAGCAGCTTGTGCCTGCTCTTTACCAGATGAATTGTCCAATTTCTGTACAGCAATAAGTTGTTCCTTGTTTCCATATGAAATTGCAATAGGAAGACGTTCTTCTTTAGTACCTCAAACGTTAAAAGCTTGTAACAATTTACCATCTCAGTGAGGAGTAAAATAATCAAGAACCGACATGCACTGCACAGCTGAACCAACTGTCGAACGACACACGCTGTCGCAAGTGTGCAAGTCTTGACGTGTTTCGATGCTATTCGGCACAGGTTAACGAAGTCCAAATAATAAGAAACTACATTTCAGAGTGTTTTAACATAAAACGAAAAAAATGAGCGACACCCTACCGTGCGTATTTGATATGCAAATGGGGCTTAAAGGATTTAATGTGGACAAGTTCAAAAAACGGAACACATCATAGAAGAAAGTCCTCTTCATTGATTTCCCTGAGGCAGATCTATGCTGAATCGAGTGATACCCGATGCCATTGACTGACTGAATAGCCTCAGCATCCCACTTTGACCTCCACCAACTCTCCTCCACTGTACGAATAAGACATTTAAAAGAATAATTAAATAAAAGTAAGTCTTACCTTCAGAAGAATGGGTTCCGGGTTGATACTGAGGATACTCCAAACATTAGCCAGAAGAATTTTTTCACCGTGCGTGTTATTAACTTCATACGGCTTTAGAAGTTCGAAGATGCCGTCCGTAGTGGGGCAAAGAGTGAGCCCCGTCTGATAGATGTTCCCGTGCCGTCCAAACTCCACCATCCTGATTACATCGTCCCACAAATCTATCTTCGTTAAGTTATCGAAGTTACAATCACTCCCAGAACCAAACATCTGGCAAGCTTTCGTATCTAGGCTTTTTAATTCCCAATCTTGGCCTAGTTTTTTCACAACAACACTTCCTTTGGCCTTCCCGTACAACGCGCTATACACATTCTTCGTGTTGACGTAACTCGACAGTGTACTCCGGAAGTCTCTGTCAAAAATGATGTCGCCGGCGTAGAATTCTGGACACATTTCGATACCGTAACAAGCCGGACACTTCTTATCATCCACGAATGATGCTACGTCTGGCCATCGGAACCAGAAGTAACAGAAATGTACTGTTATTCCGATTAGGGACCCCAACAAAATGAACCCCAGTAAAAAACAACAAACCTTTATCATCTTTTTTAAACGTATTTGCGTGCAACGTAAAACGGCCAGGGTTAGATTGTTTATCAAACGATGAGATGGCGATTCTAAAACTGTAAAACAGTTATTAAAAACTCTTTGTTACATATAGTA
This sequence comes from Halesus radiatus, assembly GCA_022606495.2. Taxonomy (NCBI): domain Eukaryota; kingdom Metazoa; phylum Arthropoda; class Insecta; order Trichoptera; family Limnephilidae; genus Halesus; species Halesus radiatus. Next base: position 28,688 of record JAHDVE020006980.1, on the reverse strand, counting down.
AATGAGTGTTTACTAACATCGGCAAGACCAACTTTTGACAGCTCGTCAGATGTTCTGTATTCTGGACGTGTACTGTAGAGAAAAAGTAATGTATTCGAATGTGTGTGGGATTAGTGCCAGTGCATTAAATACATCTCCCTACAAAATGATCAAAATATTTGATTTATCTACCGCTTTGGTAAAATACTCGCATATTTTCGGGTTTCGTTCTTTGATATATAATTTTAAAATATTTGTTAACTCAATAACTTAAAAAACTTAAAATTCCCAAAACTTTGGTTACGATAAATGTTTTGCTAACAATCGAAAACACCTTCGTAAATTATGATTCTTACAAATATAGCGGGAAAATTAAACGGTTCCATAATTGAAAAAAAAAAGTTTTATTTTTCGTTTTTATCTGAATAATACACATACACAACAGTTTAAACTGCCCAAAACCAGGAGAAAAGTGGAATCCTTAATTGGGGTTATTGTGATATGAAATGGTTTATGGAAGTGAGGTGGAGTGTGTCGATTTAGGAAAGAGGGAGAAAAGTAAGTAGGTAATTTCAAGCAACGTTTCGATTCCAAATGATGGTCTTTCAATAGAGCGATAGCGATACTGAGCGTATATATCTACCACCCTAGAACATGCCGCAAATATGTATGTAGTAGGTATATAATATTTTGAATGAATGAAATAATATACACCAATAAATTTATTTGCGCAAGCCGAGATTCGAACCAGCGACCTCCGGATTCGTAGCCGGGGATCTTAGAACGTCGGCCACCAAGGTCCCTAAATCTGAGGAACATTTCTTACATGTCAACACTGTTATGGATCAAATTGAAATCGCGGGAAAACCCTTTTCCCGGTTAGAATGTTTATTTTTTCTGGAAAATCTTTATTGCCAAACTGCTGCATTTTTAATTTCAACCAATAACTTATATTTTGTACCAAAAATTAAATAATTTCTTCTTCAAATAAATAAGCATAATCGAAATTTATAATTCTCCGTACTATTTGCTTCCACTAGAGTTGGTCGTTATTCTTGTCCCGGTGACTTTGCAGTCACTGTATCGCCTAATCTTATTTTTCTCAAGCGGTTCCTTTTGGAATATTTTCAATGCGAAACTCTTGTACTGTACATACATACATGTTCTTCCCCTTGTATGTCCTACTTGGGTCGGGGACCCATCGAATCGACAAAGCGCCTCCAGGCGACCCTGTCCTGTGCTACGTTAACGGCATCTATCCATAACAGGTCCTAACTGTCCTCGTACAGGCTCTGGAGTTGCTCCTCCCACCTATGTTTGAGATAGCCCGCTGGACCTCTTCTATCTGGAATAGCACTCAGAATCCTGTACTGTATGCATGTAAATATGCCCCCTTGTCTCACGAAATAAAATTTGAGGAGCTTCTTCATTTCCTTCAATATTTCGATCGCTATTTCTATGTAAAAAATTCATAGACCGTTCGCCGATTTTTGGCGAACCGCTGTAAGGTATTGCATATTTCAGCACACTTATATCAGGAATATCATCAGTAAGCTTATCTTGTCAGGGTTTCTACCATAGAGCAACGTGACGAAGGTAAATATCTCTAGTAACTGAAATTCCGGTACATACTGATTAACCTTCCTACCATGGGGAACCGGTTCCAAAAGTAACTGGGTAAAAAGCTAGCTCCATTTCTGTTTTGTGGTAACTAGAGCATTTTTATCATATCGACGTACATTTCTATTTTATAACACATTAGCGGCCTTTACACGTACATTTCGGAGCAGAGGCATAGCGCGCCGCTTCAGGCTACCCCGCAGAAAAGTAGAGTCCGTGACTTTTCTGCGCGGCGCCCTGAAGCGACGCGTGATGCCTCCGCCCCGAAGTTAACCTATCGGGATAGTATGAAAAAATTGCTTTGAAGGTATAATAATATTTTAAATCAACGAATTTCTTGAAATAAAATTACGAATTTTTTTTAGTGCGAAGGCGATTTTACACGGCGCCATTATTAGTACCTACCCGATTAATATTGCAATATTCATTTGAAATATACGGGGAGAGAAATTTATATGGCGCTGTTTTTTTACTTTCACCACGAACTTAGTTAGCTCCTAGGCCCCTTTTTGCGAGATGTGGCTCATATTTTTAAGGAAAAATATTATGCAAAACTCATTTACTGAAATAAAATCACTAGAGGTGGGGTAGGGGTCGGGGTAGGTATAGGGGTAAGAGCAGGGGTAGGGGTAGGGGTAGCTGATATGGGTATCAAACTGAGAGTCTCCACCTACGCAACGAGATTTGGGTAATTCAAAATTTGGCAACAAACTCCTAGGCCCCATTTGTCGAGATAAACCTAACATTGAAAGTTTTTTCTTTTCATTTTCTTTAAATACTTAATCGTGGTAGTCGTAGTATAGGAGTTGGGTAGATGTAGGGTAGATGTAGGGTAGGGGTAGGGTAGGTGTAGGAGTAGGAGTAGGAGTAGGAGTGAGTTGGAGTAGGGGTAGGAGGGTGAGTATAAATATTTTACCAAATATTCGTTTTAAAAATTATTTGCAACACACGCACTCCTTGCTTCATCCACATTTAAACACACATACACAACTACTCACAACCAATTGCAGGACTGCAATAGGCACGCCAAACTAACCATACGCTAATAGAGTATTCTACTTTACCAACTGTGATAATAATATCTGTATTATTATTACAGTTTCCTTCAATACCTACCAATATAACACATTAACGTACCGACTGAGTGGGGAACTGTCATTTTCGACTTATTGTGTTTTTATATTGTGAAACGTCAAAATAAAGTGACGAAAACTACAAAGGTTTTCTGCAATTTCCATTAGCGCGCAAATAATAATATCCCGTCGACTCCAGCATGTCGGTTCTGTGCATTTTTAATTCAGTGTTTAATTGGGTTAAATAATGTGGCTACATGATAATGATAATTGTATGGTTTCAATAGCGCCGTTTTCTGAATATAATCACGTCAAGGGCATATCGGTTGTGCATCGTTCAATAATCAGTTTTCTTTATTCCCCGCCAAAATGGATAATTCTACTCTCGTTCAAATGGCGTCTAATTATTTCCTGGATATCATAGGTGAGTACGGTTTCTATTCTATAAACATATAAACTAACTAACTAACCACCACGCCGTTTCTTTGAAGGGGTGGTCAGAAAGAATCGACCGCCACACAACTCTTTTTTGGCACACACTCCTTGCTTCGTTCACATTCGTACATCATCTCATATATATTCTTGACATGCCCCTCCGATTCACTTGACCGCGCCATGTCTTCCTCGGACATCTCTGACCTCTTACTATTCACTTTCGTGTCGTCATATATTTTCCCTGCACTCCTTTTTTCGTTCATTCGCACTACACATTCAAACCATATAATCCTCCCCTTCTTAATCTTATTCATTGTGCTTAGCATTGTTTCCCAAAGTCATAAATGTTTTTTTATCAGACATATGTACGCCTCAGGGATATCTTTTCTACAGCATTCAGTCGACTTTCATCCTTCCTCTGCCAGTTTCTTGCCTCACTGCCATACATCAGGGTTGGTATCAGCACACTATTGTGAACTGCTAAGGACTGAAGACTGTGATGTAGCACCGTGACGATGATGCATGGAAGTAGAATGATTATTTTTACAATATTTTCCAAAAAGGCCTTCAACTCGTAGAAATTAATGAGCTTAAAATTCAAAACAATTATAATTTATTCAAATCTACCAGTTATTGTTTATGGTAATTAGTTTTTTGGTTTCCATATGTTCGTATTTTAAAATAATGGGAATCTTCACAAAGAGGTTGTCTTCGATTTTTTTTTAATGTAAAAGTTAGCTGTAGTTGACAGTAAAGATAGTTTTTCAATGTCTCCAAAAATGATGATTTAAAAAAATTTATTTATTAATTTTGTACAAATATTTACAACATTACAAATTTTAAATTTAATTCATTATAATTGTATTGTTTATGCAGTGTATATGAAATGCCAAAACCCTGTAAATGCATTATAGGACACAAAAAACAGATCGACTTTTTGATGGGAAGTTGTGATGACGTCCTCGAGAGTGAGATTCTGGTACAAAGAAATTTGTTTTGAGCCAGAATCTCACTGTTAAAAGTATGTTACCCTTAATAATAATAATTGGATGATTTGTATTGCATCGTTTTTTCTGAAAAATCAACTCAAGGGCGCTGTACAAATATTACTTCCTATTCTCTATCCAATTTTGTACAAACAGGTACAGAAAAGCATACCTACGTGGCTTCAGATGAATACAGTTTTATTAGAAAATTTAAGCTTAGAGTGGAGATTTGTGAGATTCCCTGAAATGTGGGAATATTTAGATACGCCGGTGATAAGTCTTGCCGCAGCAAGTCTTGTTGAAAACTGATTGTAATTTGGTATTTGGGGAGACTTGCATATATTTTGTTATAGTAATATAGACGTGACACAACGTATGAATTGACTAGCAATTTATTCGCTTCTGTTGGCAATAAAAGATAAAGATATTTAAGTTAAAAAAATTACTTGTACCTGTCTCTAAGGAGTGGTAATTAATAGTACACAAATCGCAGGTGCACCCCACTGTAGAATTTGGCATCCACCTCTGGTCGGGAGCCCCAAAGTATCTGAAAAAAACCCTAGCAGAACAGGCAGTCCATATCTATACAAAACGGATTACAATCTTTAGAGCACAGACATCAGGTGGGAATACTGTCCTTATTCTACTGGCATTTTAATGGAAGATGCTCCGTGAAACTACCGTCATTGAACCCTTCAGCACCAAATCCAAAATTTGTCACATGAGAACGAGTCGCTTCTACGACTCGTTCTTGTGTTAAACAGCTTGGCTGTGGAATGATCTGCCGGCCTCTGTGTTTCCTCCCTCCTATAATACGGGTCTCTTCAAGACCCAGGTCTCCTTCCAAGATTCCTAACCTCCACACAGCATCCCCAAAAATTATTTGTGGAGTTAATGTAAAAAAAATTATATTAACCAAAATATAGAAAGATGGGTATATCCAAGGGTATGTCCGTAGAGACGCAAAAATAAATATATTAAAAATTTCTTGTGAACTCTTTCGTTGCACCAAATGTAAGTTAGTGTGCCACTTTTTTAAAAATACTGATAAGATAAACTTACTAATATATTTTTATATAAAAAGGACACATTAGAATAAGAAAATATCTTGAATTCCTTCTATCCTCTCCCTCTATTATTTCACACTTTTAGAGAAACGAAATAAGAAAAAATGCTCTCCTGGACAATTTACCGTTTCTCGTTTGGCACGGTTTTACACTAAATAAACGGTATAACGTGAAGGAGAATGGCAGAAGAAGTATAACCGAATCAAACAAATGTCAATGGTCAAAATAACAGAAGAGTTTGTTTAAAATGAGTTATTAATGTGAATGAATCAAGGAATGTGTGTCATGACAGAGTTGTGGGGTGGTCCATCTTCTCTGCCGACCCCTCAAAGTTAGGTTGGTTATAATTCTATAGATAAATAAACAAAATTATATAATAATAATAATGACATGGCATTTATGTAGCACAGTTTTGTTATTTCACTTGAAGTGCGCTTTACTAAGATAAACTTTAAAAAATAATGATTAACTGTGTAACTCCGTTTGGTGGTATTCCTACAGTGCTCCTTTCATATTCTATTCATATTAGTATTCTATTCATAAACATATTCTTAACATATTATATACATTCTTACTTATTCTTAACATTATTCCTACAGTTTTCCTTAGCAGTGGCGTGCAGTCCACAAAGGCTGCAAAGCTGTGCCTGCCCTAAGAAAAACGAAAAAAATTAAACAAAATTAGAAAAATATGACAAATTTCTGATGAAAATATATTTTCCATGAATTTGGTAAGGAACTTGTACGCCCATTTATTCAGTTGGACACAACAATCACTGAAGGATGATAATAAAATAGATGTTTCCAAAAATTCAATTTAAAACTACACCTGAGGCAAACAATTACCTGAGGCTTGACAAAATGGATTATTATAATAAATTAAAGGGAAGTTAAATTTCTCAACAATAGGACTTTTTAAATGGCTTTATTTTTAAAGTCCTTTTAAATTCAGTAACAGCGATCATAATAGACGACTCAATTTATGATTATGAAAGGTAATCCACAATAAATGGGGTAAGTTATCACTATCGCTACAGTGAGGTTGTCACCCACAACCAAATTTCACGGTATTTACAAATTTATCATGTTCATTAGAGCATGCTGAGGACAGAACTTATAGAATTTTTGGAAAATTCCGAATAGTACCGAAGATATATGCCGTCGAAATGTTGATATTTTAGGAGAATATCGCCGGTCGGCCGATAAGAGTGTGACATCAGAGTTCATAAAATGACTCGAGTGGCAGTATGCATTACTACCACATGAAATTAAACTTAATTGGGTTAATCAAAAGAATAAATAACTTATTATTAATAACACATTGTTCAACATGTCAAATCATGTCAAACACATCAACATGTTTCATGAACATTGTTCATGAAACATGTTGATTGTATATAAATAAAGTGATGTAAACTAAGTTATTTATTCTTTTGATTAAAATAATGACATCACAAAGTGAAACCCTTACAGAAGAAATTTTCTTCTTCAAAAAAAAAGAAAAACTTAATTGGGTATTGAGATGTCACATTTTACCCTTTGAAAGCTCGTAATTTGTATTCATATTTATTTCGCGACACGCAAACACAGGTTATTATACAACACGCTAAGTATAATTCTATTATATGGGCCCCAAACGAACTAACTTACATTTTGTGCAGTGAAAGAGTTCACAAGAAATATTTATGATTTAATTTTTGCGTCTCTATGGACGATAACCCTTGGCTTTATTCGTCTTTTTATATTTTGGTTATGATCAATTCCCAGTCCTTAGAGACACGTAGAGTAGCGATGGGTCACGACTCAATTTGTTTAGAGCGAGAGTCACGGTACCAGCTCAATATTTTCGTACGACTCAATTGAACGACGGCTCATTTAAGAGCCGGCACATATTAAGAGCTGACTCCCAGTTCATGAGCTCATACCCCAGTTCATCATTCCCAGCTCTTACGACTCCCAGCTCCCAGCGTAGGTAGGTACAAAACGTCCAGATGCCAAACTGTGGGCGCTGTTCGTGTATCGTGCAGTGACTATACGTGTAAATGCGGTAATTATTCTTAAAACGAGTCAGCGCAAATGAACGGCTCGTTCATGAATGATTTATCACTAACGTAGAGGTATTGCTCTAATAAAATATTTTTTCTTTTATTTAACAGTGAGATTCTGGCTCAAAATAAATTTATTTGTATCAGAACCTCATTCTCGAGGACGTCATCACAACCTCCTGTACAGTCGAGCGAGCCGCACAAACTCATTTATGAGCTCACCCGTGGGGAGAGCTACGTACTTCCTAAATACGGTGGATGAAAAATTGATGTTATTTTATGTCCTTTAACACATATACGAGTACATGGTTTTTTTGCATTGTATATATACCGTATAAACAATACAATTGTAATGAATTAAATTAAAAATCTGTAATGTTATACATGTTTGTACAAGTTAAATAAATAAAATTAAATTGCGGGCAAAGTATCACCGTTGTTATTTTTCTGTAAGAAATAACAATAAGTGGATTACGAAGATTGGAACTACTTTTATTGTTATTAGTATTATTACGTATTCCTAAAGGTACCATGCCCTTGACATATAGATGCCAGTATGTTGTGGTTCTATGGAAAATAATCATAAGAAAAGACATAGGAAATAGCAGTTAACAATAAAATTATGTATGTGGAGATATCCGTGACCGTGTGGTTAAGTTCCTTGGAAACTGAATATTCTTTGAAACGGAGTTATGTTAATACGGAAGTGAGAGGGAGCACCTAATATAAATAATTCTTAGGGCGTAAGCGATCCTTTTAAAAATATTTAATAAAACACAACATATTTATTTACGAATTGAGCAAAAATCTCAAGACTTACTGACTTAAGTAGCATTTAAAGAAATGCTGTAAATTTTTTCATACCTATAACATGTTAAGTAACAGAACTGCACATGTTATTTATATTTTTCGGCGCATATTTTGCGAATTTTTTCTATCCAGGGAATTTCATATAGTCTTATACTCGTGTAAGAATTTGGTTTTTTCGGTCCCTTAAAGACTGAATTTGAAAAATGGCCCAATTTATCCTACATATTAGGTTTTTTAAAAATTTATTTAATATCAACGATATAAATATACCATCAGCAATAATAACATGTCACAGTTAACTACAAGCATAATAATATAGCACAAATAATTTTAAAAGGTAAATATTAAATGCGGCATTAGGTCGTACAATGACATCAGAGAGTATATAAAGAATAAAAGTTCATGACGGATATAAACGTAAAAGATATGCGTACATATAAAACATATAGTAAACCTAAGTTAAATTAATATTAATTAATTAAAAAATATACTTTGTTTACACCACTTTATAAATATATGTAAATATCTACATCATACAGCAATGCTGTAGTCATCAGGAATATATTATATATTGCAATGCTGTCATCATAAGGAATATATTATACGAGTAATATTGATTGAAAAGGTATGATAGTATAGCCTTCTTGTACTCATCTTTCGTGCAGTTAAATAGATCCGCTACATCTGCGCATCTATGACTAACTTCATGTAATCTAGGTACAAGCGAGTGTTTGTAATGCTCAGTCCTGGTGTTGTTACATTTAAACAGGATTTTGGAAGGAGTTGCTGTCGTCGGTATATGAAATTGAATGAGGTTAATTAAATCAGGTTAAATGAGGTTACTTAATTAAACGTTTTCCTGCATAAGAAGTTTTTTTTTCTCCAATCCCTTTGGAAAACTTCTTAACAGAGTTTCACTATGTTAAATAAATTGTTATTGAATTTTTTTAAAATTTTCAATTATTTTATTGAAGTTTAAAAACCTATTTGTATATTTAAAAAAAAAATCTCTTTGTTTTAATATGTTTTTAAAACGTCATCAACCGGTTTCGCTTATCTCAAGCTTCATCAGGGTAAAATTTAAAAGTAATAAAAAATACATAGCATATATATATATATGTAAGTGAGAAATACAAATATAATAAGAGGGAGACAAAATATAAAACGAAATAATGGAACAGTGAGACAGAGATATGCTTACATGTAATAAAATGGGACAACACATAAAAAAGAAAGAGACAGTACTCGTTCATCAAAGGAGAGGGATTAAGAAGAAATATAAAAATTTTGCATCAACTGGAAATATATCTAATATGGGATTGTAAGACAAATTAAGTTGATTATTAAGAATATTACTAGCAATTTTATCGGGTTTCATTATTTCAAAGCTTCTAAATTATCTAATCTAATGCCAAAACTATTTTTGTGTTTAATATTAGCGTCGGTGCTACGATTACAGGTATGACCCTTTTCAATGAGATGGTTGTCGAATTCCGAAAAACCATGGCTATTTAAACATCTAAGATTTGATTCTGATATTGACATTACGTGTTATCTTACAGATTTAAAATGCCATACAGTTATTACAATTTCATTTTTAATTTTTATATGTGTAATTACTTTTTCAACTAGACACCTGTTTAGAGATTACCTTAAAAAGACGACATGTATTTTCTTAAATTCATTACAGCTTTATTTTTTCAAGGGAAGTTTGTAATATGTACGAGGGTTGTCCGTAAAATAAGTTTCCCTATTTTTTTTGAATAGGGAAATTAAAATATTTTTTTAAATTCTGGATCGTAGCCTGGTCTTCCCCCTCCACATCCCACCAGCCGAACTCGCTGCGACGCTCAGTGTCGGTTTGGCAGCCGTAAAGAATGGAGCTCCCGATCGCATCGCCCGCGAGGTGTGAAGTACGCTTCGTGATTCGTTATTCGTAAGCATCCTGGGCACCCACCTTGCACAAACCTTAATATAACCTAAATGTTCTGTTAGGATCTTGTCTATAGTTGTCTTGCTGACATCTGGGATCATCTCGCTAAGTTCCCGAACCGTCGTCAGTCTTCGATCTGCCAGCATTGCCGCTTCCACTTTCGCAATCGTTTCGTCACTGACCGATGGCCGTCCGGACCATTGTTCATCATGGACGACTGTGCGCCCTTCTTTGAATTCTTTGCACCACTTGCGCACCATTTGTACATTCATGCACGTTTCTCCATACACTTCTGTCAGTTGAGAATGAATTTCCGTCGCCGAATGGCCTTTGGCACACAAAAAACGAATCACGGAGCGTACTTCACACCTCGCGGGCGATGCGATCGGGAGCTCCATTATTTACGGCTACCAAATCGACACTGAGCATCGCAGCGAGTTCGGCCAGCTGGGGATGTGGAGGGGGAAACCAAGGTACGATCCAGAATAAAAAATAAAAAAATTAATTTCCCTATTTTTTTTAAAATAGGGAAACTTATTTTACGGAAAACCCTCGTATATATAAAAATCAATGTAGGTTTGTAACTTTGTTTGTTTGTCCTCGATGTTCTCGAAAATCGCTGGATCGGTTTCTCTTAAAATAGCAGTTTGTTTTTATTAGTTCCAGGAAGGTTTAGAAAGTAGTTTGAATGAAATGTAAAACTGTTGCTATAACGTTTTAAAATTAGCATGAAAAACATTGAACCCGCCATGTTTTATTTGGGTTAGCCCATAGATATAACACTCTGGTTAGCCACAGATTGCATATTCAAAAGAAGTTTTTTTTTTGGTAGAATATTTTCAAAATGGAAAACACGAGTAGGTACCTACTTAAGAACTTTATGATTTAGATATACTCGTATTTTGAAAAAATGTGGTGTGGCGTGTAAATAGCCACATCGAATAATGGGCTTCATACCCTGATAAAAAAACAACAAATTAAGAATGAAGTTTCTCTCTCTGGCGCAACTGCAATGAATGGGTGAAATACAATGAAACTACCACTAACCTGATCAGCGATCTCATCTGCCAGTCCAGAAGGTCCACTTCTCAAGGTTTGATTGATTTTTATTATAAGAGTTCACAGCACAGATAATATTTTTAAGAGAGAGCAAACTCTTCTTTCCATTACTTGGAGTACAATATTGAAGAGATTTATTCTGACCGTCAATCGTCAGCAAAAGGGCACTTCCCCGACCTCTGTTGTGCAGTTTGGAAACACCAAACAAATTAGGGCTGATTCCAAAGCATGGAGGCTGAATACGGTCATTTCTGAGAGAGAACATGTAAAAAAATGTTATTTATAAAAAAGAATATAATATTAAATATGGCTCTAATATATGAAATCAAATGATGTGGTGCGCAACCAAAATGAACATTTGGAATGAAATAAAATATTCAAATGAATGTTTCTTTATTTGGAGATAGTTACTTTCGCTGTCAAGTCAATTATGGCACCCTAATGACAAGTAAGAATTCACAACTTCCCAACTTTATAAAAAAATATCTCTCCACTAAGCTATATAATTCACTTACACCGGCCTTATTGTCTTATTAGCTCTGTAAATTTTAAATAACCCTAGTCCGCCTCAGCACAGGAACCCCTAGTGAGGAGGACTAAGAAAACAAGCAGTTTTTAAATAACCCTAGTCCGCCTCAGCACAGGAACCCCTAGTGAGGAGGACTAAGAAAACAAGCAGTTTTTAAATAACCCTAGTCCGCCTCAGCACAGGAACCCCTAGTGGGGAGGACTAAGAAAAATACTAGAAATTGTCTTATTAGCTCTGTAAATTTTAAATAACCCTAGTCCGCCTCAGCACAGGAACCCCTAGTGAGGAGGACTAAGAAAAACACTTGAAATTGTCTTATTAGCTCTGTAAATTTTAAATAACCCTAGTCCGCCTCAGCACAGGAACCCCTAGTGAGGAGGACTAAGAAAACAACCAGTTTTTAAATAACCCTAGTCCGCCTCAGCACAGGAACCCCTAGTGGGGAGGACTAAGAAAAACACTAGAAATTGTCTTATTAGCTCTGTAAATTTTAAATAACCCTAGTCCGCCTCAGCACAGGAACCCCTAGTGAGGAGGACTAAGAAAAACACTAGAAATTGTCTTATTAGCTCTGTAAATTTTAAATAACCCTAGTCCGCCTCAGCACAGGAACCCCTAGTGAGGAGGACTAAGAAAAAACTTGAAATTGTCTTATTAGCTCTGTAAATTTTTAAATAACCTAGTCCGCCTCAGCACAGGAACCCCTAGTGAGGAGGACTAAGAAAACAAGCAGTTTTTAAATAACCCTAGTCCGCCTCAGCACAGGAACCCCTAGTGGGGAGGACTAAGAAAAATACTAGAAATTGTCTTATTAGCTCTGTAAATTTTAAATAACCCTAGTCCGCCTCAGCACAGGAACCCCTAGTGAGGAGGACTAAGAAAACAACCAGTTTTTAAATAACCCTAGTCCGCCTCAGCACAGGAACCCCTAGTGAGGAGGACTAAGAAAACAACCAGTTTTTAAATAACCCTAGTCCGCCTCAGCACAGGAACCCCTAGTGAGGAGGACTAAGAAAAACACTAGAAATTGTCTTATTAGCTCTGTAAATTTTTATTAACTAATGAAAAATAATCTATTGAAACTAAATAAAAAATAAATCTCTCCAGTGGCTTCACGAGTAGGTATTTTTATAACGGATTACAATTTCTTTAACTCAATAGCGAAATAATCATAAATTCAGTCGCAAAAACATATACACAGCACATAGTAAATAGTAGCAGAAGTCCGGGACGCCCGAGGGAGACATGGCACCATCTAGTGAATCAAAAACTTGAGTCGGGTCATGTCGAGAGTCAGAATAACAAGCGTAGAATGAGAATGAAGCACGGTGTGCGTGCCAAGACAGCGTTGTGTGGCGGACCATCCTCACTGCCTACCTCTGCGGAGAAACGACACGATGGTTAGTAAGTTAGTCTCTTGTCTCCCGGCGGCGATTTGGACTCCAATATCCCGTGAAATATAACAACTGACAACTAATAATGATTACCCTTGGGTTTATCTTTTCAAGTGGCCGTCGCGATGATAGTGCATTCGTTGGTCCGTTCGTTGTTGCAGTGCGCGTTTATTATTTCAAATACGAGTATTTGCATCACACATTGTGGTATAATAATATAGTACGTTCCTTGCAAAATCAGTGTAAAATATTGTTCCCGCGCGTGAGGTAAGCACTAAGCAGAGGGGGTTAGGCGGCTGTCTATGTCCGAATCGACCGCGAACGAACTCAAGGAAAGGACTTTCCGGCGCACCTACTTCATCATTTGTTTCCAATTTACGCGAATATTGACTATGGTAAAACCGATGAAAAGTTGCACCATTGCTTTTTTCTATCCTTTCCAGAACGACATATCCAGTCATGTAGGCATCTTGCAGTTATCATTGGAGATCCATACCCGGCGAGCGCTTGTAATCGACTGAAGCCCGTGTTATCTCTGTCATACTAATTGGCCGCATGTTGTTGCCCATATTTCGAACGCTGATGTTTACTCAATTTATATTCCTCTATAATATCACCAAACTGTGTGCAATGTAGGCATGTTTCCGAATTTACCTAAAACAAAAATAAAACTTTTTTTTTAAAAATTATGAATTGCTCAGAACTATGATACTTGATAAGCTGTATGAATGTGGATAAATGAATGAGTGTTCCAGCAGATCGGCGTATCTTTCACTCCTCATATATTTTAATTAACTATGTTAGGTTATTTGGGGTAAAAGATTAAAAAAAAATTATCAAGGAAAAGTAAGCCAGGGGGTCAAGACTGTATCTTTTGCGTTAGCTAACGCAAGTTAAATCGCCCATAAATAACATATTTTGACAGTTTTCATAAACACAGCATCTTTTCTTGCATTTGCGTTGTGGATTAGTGTCTTAACATAAACGCAAACTTAACTTGTTAGCACGATCCGGACTACCAAACTGTCAAAATGTGTTGTTTGTAGCCATTTTAAATCGCGTTAGCTAACGCAAAAGACACAGATTTGGGCCCCTGAAGAAGGTTTTCAATGGATCTCGAGTCACGAGCATGATCGACATTAAAATACCTTCCTCAGTTGTTCTTGATTGATTTGCCGCATTTTTTAACCAGAAATTATAATTCAAGGTGGGAGCTAACTAACTAACTAACCATCACGCCGTTCCCCCGCAGGGTTAGGCAGAGAGGACGCACCGCCGAACAACTCGTTCTTGGCATACTCGTGCTTCATTGACTTTCATACATCGTCTCATACATTCTCTTCTGTTATTCCGACTTCTGACATGGCCCGACTCAAGTATTTGATTTACTTGACCGTGCCATGTCTTCCTCGTACGTCCCGGCTTCTTCTTCCATTCACATTCGCGTCATTTATTCTCCTTACACTCCTTTCTTCGTTCATTCGCTCTACATGCCCAAACCATTTAAGCGTCCCTTTCTTGGTCTTTCTCACTACGTTTACATCATCCTTGCATTCTTTACGAATTTCAATATTTTTCATTCGATCATTCATGGATCTATCGCACATTCGTCTCAGAAATCTCATTTCTACAACATTCAGTCTACTTTCATCCAGTCTACTCTCCACTACTTCCAGCCTCACAACATACCCCAATTGGGGATGCCATAGTCTCACTGGCTCCAGACGGTTGAGAGCAGTCGTACGGTATTCACTAAGTATTTATCAATCTGGAACGCGGCGCGAATATACTTCACTATTTATTTAATTATAACTGGGGGGAATAACACAACACATATTTATTGATAAAATAAGTTTTGTTTGCGCACGCCGTGATTCGAACCTGCCACCTCGCGCAATGTCTTCAAATTGCCCATATTAATGGTGGGATATAAAATATCATTAAATCATTATAACTGACTAACAACCATCGCGCCGTTTCCCTGCAGAATTGGGTAAAGTGGGTAGAGCGCCACACTACTCTGTCTTGACACACACTCCTTCCTCCATTCATATTCTTACATCGTCTCATATAAGTTGTATTTGCGCACGCCGTGATTCGAACCTGCCACCTCGCGCAATGTCTTCAAATTGCCCATATTAATGGTGGGATATAAAATATCATTAAATCACTATAACTGACTAACAACCATCGCGCCGTTTCCCTGCAGAATTGGGTAAAGTGGGTAGAGCGCCACACTACTCTGTCTTGACACACACTCCTTCCTCCATTCATATTCTTACATCGTCTCATATAAGCTCTTCTGTTATTCTGACTCTTGAGATGGTTGACTCAAGTATTTATTTTACTTGATCGTGCCGTGTCTTTCCTGAGCGTCTTAGACTTCTACATCACTTACGCGTCATATGTATATATACAATAAAAAATTAAATCGTTAAAATTCATATGATTAAATTTATGTATAAAACCCACATTCCGGCGAACAGACTACGAAACATCGATGAATTTTCTTGCATCCGCAATCATTTTACTCGTTCGTGTCTCCCTTAGCAAGTTATCTTGCCGCCCACCGCGCTTTCGGGGGACACTGTCAGTACAGACCTAGCCACTGACGCGTTCGCACTCATCACAATCATAAATAAATTTAATTCATTAATTCTTACGCCCCGGTAAAAACCACTCAAAAAACAACTACCGACGAAATTGCAATTTAGAATTTTTGTCATTGTGTTTTTTTTTTTAAATGAGTTTTTTTTTAGTTTTAGTGACATATCCGTTTTGAGTTTATAGCGTGTAAATTAATAATACATATTGTTTTAAGATTTTTAAAATGAGTGACAGACATTCAAATCTGACCTTTGATTTGGGTCGAATTATTGGAGGTTCTTGTCTCTTCTACGCTACTTTATTTTACCGTAAGTTTTTTTTTTAAATTAAGTTCTGCAGTATTTTTAGTTTTTGTTATTGTGACAGCTATTTCGGCGTTGTACGGACTGCAAAGGCAGTTTGGAAATGGCCTCGAACGCCGAAACAGTTGTCACAATAATAAAAAAAATATTTCTTGCAGAACTTAATAATAACATAATTAAATTTGATTCACATAAAATTTAAAAAAAAATGGTGTTCTACGAATTAAATACAAAAACAATTAATAAGGAAGCTTTTCCACTCTTCACTATTTTGTTGGGCGATGTACCCTCTGAACTTGTAATTCGAGAGAAATCACACGCTATTGTTCTAAATGAAAAATTGAAAAAAAATAGTTTTGCCAAGTCTGAGATTCAATCGAACGTCCTTGTTAACATGCTTTTTTTTAATTAAAAACCTTTGTAACAGAGGGTAATAAACCTATCCGAAAGAAGTTTCAAATATACTTGTAAAGCCGTTCCGCCAGCAATAAAACAAATTTCTCATTCATAAATGCACAATATTAGAAAGAGCAATGGAACTCACTCCTGACATAAAAAAAAATCATATTAAAATGGAATTTCACCATTAATTGACAGTTTCCAAATTAGAAAGATCTAGTTGATGTGTACCCGACATTGCTCGGGATTATTATTATTTTGGGAACAAAGTTATGAAGTTGTGAATTCTTGCTTGTTGTTTGGGTGCCATCGATTTTTCACGGCTTTAGAAACAACTTTAGCAATTATTTGTGGGTTAATGGTTGTAAAAAATAAAATAAATGTTACCCGTCTACTATGAAATTATATTGAATTTTTAAAAAATGAAAAAATTTCATGTTAAAAGTAGCATTATTATGGGCTTAAATTTAAATTAAAAACTACTATTTTCCTTTGGAACACAAATTTGCCGTCCATAATTTAAAGTATCCACCTGAAAAAATGATTTTTTTTTTATTAATATTTTTTTGAAATTATTTTTTTTTAATTGTCATATTTACATAGCTAATATGAAAATTTAAAAAAAATACCGTTAACCGGAAAATATTTTTCGAAGTTGCCTCTGAAATCGTGAAAAATCTATTTCTTTATTGTCCCGTATTTCATAATTAAAAACAAAAATAAATAAAATATTTTTCATCCATACCAGATATTTACCAAACCTTTAATTTAAATAATGTGTCATTCAGTTTGGATGGGTATTTTGGGCTCAAATCCAAAATTTTATTATGTATGAAACATGCAGCGCATTCGTCCCTTTTAAAACTATCAGTTTTTAAATAAAACGTAGCACAAGAACCCCTTAGCGAGGAGGACTATGAAAAACATCCTGAATTTCCTTGTAATTTGTTATGATGCAAATAGAAAAATAAATGTAATGCATCTAAATTAAAAAAATATATACATATTTATCTTTAATTTTGAATCCGCATTCATGAAATAATCCCCAATACCAATCTGTCAAAAAAACAAGGACTTTCTCATGGACACTTTTCGTTGTATGCTCAGGATATATGAATGTGAATAAAACAAGCAAATCGAGACAGTTATAGCCGGCGTTTTTCTGATGCAATTATGTTTATTGTGATGTGAACAGTAATTTCGCAGGCTACATGGGTATGGTTTATTATTTATTGCCCGCTTTGATGATTTTTATTATTATATTACGATGTAAACGTTAACCCATTATTGTGCCATTTTTATTGTCCCCGTCACCTTAACCTTTTCTTACAACTTATATTCGACAAAAATAGGTTTTCAGATTGTTAAGAATAATTTACCTCCGGCGCTGTACACTCAGTGTACAGGGTCATTTAGAATTTTGTAATTTTGATAAAAAATTATATTTTATTAGGGAATTTCATATGATTACTTTTTCAACTAAGCGTCTGAATAGAGATTATCTTAAAAAATAGCATTTATTTTAAGTGCATGAAAACTTCAAGTTTTCAAGGGAAGTTTGTAATGTGAACAATGTACATAGACGTGAAAAATCACTGTTCTAATTTTTGATAATGTCGTATTTGTACTTGCTCACAAAGAAATTATATTGTTTATTAGGTTTTATATAAATTGCATTCCGTAAAAAATCACTACTTATACCGAGGATCGTTCCTCTAAATTTCGCGGAATTCGTTGTTGATGTGTTTTCTACAAAAAGCACTTGGTCATCTGAAAGTATTTAAACCTAAATTATATCAATTAATTAGTTGACAATGTTATTTTGTTCGATTGAAGCAATGGATATTCGTAGAGTCGGCTAATCTTTCTAGCTTATTCTGCTTAACTGCGGTTAGGTACAAAAACATATTAATACCTATATTATATGGAGGGTGTTGACAGACTTACCTAATTTACTTTAATCCGTGATTCCTTACCTTATTTGGAGTAAAAAATGTAAATGAAATTTTGGTGTCCGGCGACTTTTTTGTAGTTTTTTTTTCACTGGTCACTAGCGATGGGTCATATCTCATTTTGCTAAGAGCTGGAGTCACGGTACCAGCTCAATATTTTCATACGACTCAATTGAACTACGGCTCATTTAAGAGCCGGCACATATTAACAGACTGTCAGGCGCCGTTCACATACCGGACAGTGCCTGCACACGTGTAAATGCTGTAATTATTCTTATATCTACCCCCAAGTGTGCGAACTTTTGAAAACAGATGCTTTAAGACAAATAAAATATCCTAATACCATTAAGCGGAGTGTGCTTCTTATGCAGTGATGGGGGACTTGGCCAGCAGCGGAATTGAATCGACGACGTGTGGGTGGGAACACTGGGAACCGTACGCATTTGTCAATTTAGCCACTGCCCGGTCTATTGCCATACTAAATCGAATGGCTTAAATATTATAGCAATACTTACCTATCGTTCAATCCCGGCAAATGTCCTCGCACAAATCATTAAAACCCGAAATAACCTAAACATTCAACTCCAATCAACTCTAGAAAGAATATACATGAATATTATTAAAGCCCGGAATATTTAAATTGAAAATCTTCGTAACTTCGAAAGGTTCTACGCGAATATCATAGAAATCGGGGGAGAATCTGCGTAGATACATTCAAACTCTGGATAAATACTTGGATATCATGAGAACCTGGAATATTCTATGTAAATACCATTGAAACCTAAAAAGCTCGAATTCTCATGCATCCATCGATCTTGATAAAAAGCTGGCCTTTCATTCAATCCTTAAAAAAAATGCGCACTAAAAAACTAAATGCCCCGCCTGAATTTGAACGTTTTTCCAACATTCAAAACCAAATGATCGTTTTGTGTTCGAACGTTCCAATATTCAAAAAACAGGTGATCCACTTACTCTCGAACGTTCCAGTATTCAAAAAACAAATGATCCACTTACTCTCGAACGTTCCAGTATTCAAAAATCAAATGATCCACTTACTCTCGAACGTTCCAGTATTCAAAAATCAAATGATCCACTTACTCTCGAACGTTCCAGTATTCAAAAATCAAATGATCCACTTACTTTCGAACGTTCCAATATTAAAAAAAAAACGGAATCATCGATTCACGATTTTTTACGAATTTCAGCACTCTATTCGCTGGCTGCGTTTGACTTGACTGATTTCCCCTTGGTATTTATTGTTCTAGTGGACTATGTGGACATCGACTACTCGCTGTGGCTCTCCTGGCTCCTGATGCCACTCCTCATCACGTTCCTGCTGCCGGCCATCATCGTCCTGCTGTTTTACATCAGCGCGATCATCTTCCACATCTACAAGCTGTACAGGTGAGACCTTCAGGTTTACTAATACTTGAATTAATAAGACCCCTGTACCTACAAATTGGGAATTATTATTGTATAGATTATTGTTTTATTTTTTAATTGTGGTTTTTGTAATGAGATAATTTTGCATAGGTACTAAGGGTGTAGGATTTTTAAATTTCGTTTATTATTTGGGCTTTTTAAATTTTGTTTGGACATTTAATAGCGTAATATCTGTTTTTGGACGCGTTTTCATGGGTGACGAGGTCGACGTAGAAGGATTTCGCTAGATTTTTTAAGCTTTTTGATTTGAAAATCTGTTAAAAAACGTTACGTAAAATAAAAATAAAAACAAATCGAAATCAAATCAAATACATTGAGCTGCGCAGTGGTAGATACTCTCAGTATCGCCCTGGTAAATAGCACCATTCAAAATCGAAACATTGTTAAAGTGCATTTTATTTATTTTTTGTTTTATGTGAGTACCGCACAGTAGTGAGGGGAAAAGATGGGTAAGAGGAAGGTGGGGAAGTACCTGGCTATTTAGATCTGGTCACCAAACACGGCTAAAGCTATTTCAAGCAACGTTTCGGTTCTGAATGGTGGTTTTTCACCAGGGCGATACCGAAAGTATCTACCACAATAGAATGTGCCGCAAATATACTATATATTATTTTTAAACTAATAAATTGTTAAATTACTCAAATGAATTTAGCCGTGTTTGGTGATTATATCTGAATAGCCAGGTACTTTCAACCTTCCTCTACCCCATCTCTTTCCTTAACCGGTCTCTCCAGCCTCACAGCATACCCCAATTGGGGATGCCATGCTTCCGCTAGTTCCAGACAGTTGGGACTCTTGTACCGTATTCACATTAAAAAAAACACCTATTCAGAACATTGGAGGTTATCTTCTTTGACTTTGTTGCAGCAGGTCGACATTTTTATATTGTCGACCGTGAATTATTAATGATTTATCTCCTTTAGTTTGTGCACAATTGCGACCGTGGCCTTTACGAATAATACCAATATTATAAAGACGGTGTGATAACTGGAACTCGGCGACAATTAATTGTTTAATAATAATAGCGGTATCTTATGAAGTACATATTATTATATTAATAATAAGTAACAGTAATAAGTGTCGTCATAACGATTCATGACTGATAATTTAATTTACAATTTAATTAAAGGTAGTGGAGTGGCGTGCATTGCCCTATGACCTTACTTACACCTACTCAGTCAGACCAGACTGTGTGTAAATTTTCAAGTTCGGATAGGAATTGTGTATCGAATATTTGAAAATGGACATTTTATCTTTTTACTAAAAAGCACAAATTATCGATATAGAACGGTTGTGTTATCAAAAAATATTCACTGATTTATAAAAAAAAAACATTTTGTACGAAAATTCTTTTAATTTTCTATAAAGGTCCTTTTTCTTAGATTTGGCACAGTTTTTCATCCTTTTTCTTAGAGTTGGCACAGTTTTTCATCCTTTTTCTTAGAGTTGGCACAGTTTTTCATCCTTTTTCTTAGAGCTGGCACAGTTTTTCATCCCTTTTCTTAGAGTTGGCACAGTTTTTCATCCTTTTTCTTAGAGTTGGCACAGTTTTTCATCCTTTTTCTTAGAGCTAGCACAGTTTTTCATCCCTTTTTTTAGAGTTGGCACAGTTTTTCATCCTTTTTCTTAGAGTTGGCACAGTTTTTCATCCTTTTTCTTAGAGCTAGCACAGTTTTTCATCCGTTTTCTTAGAGTTGGCACAGTATTTCATCCTTTTTCTTAGAGTTAGCACAGTTTTTCATCATTTTTCTTAGAGTTGGCACAGTATTTCATCCTTTAAGGACTGCACGCCACTGCTATAGACTACCCCCCGGTAAGGCCCGCAGCACAGGTTCACCCTCGGGGTATACAGATCCTAAATACGATGGTCTCCGTAGTTGAGTGGTTACGATCCTTGGCTACAAATCCGGAGTTCGCGGGTTCAAATTCCGGCGTGCGCAAGTAGTTATTATTTGATACTTATTTTATTTCACAAAATATTAATTTAAATTAGTAAATAGTATAATTGCGGCACGTCCCAAAGTGGTGGGGCGATACTGAAAGTAAGCCCTGGTGAAATACCACCATTTAGAATCGAAACGTTACTTGAAATGGCTTTAGCTGTGTTTGGTGACCAGATCTGAATAGCCAGGTACTTCCCCCCTTCCTTCTTCCCCATCTCTTTCTCCTTCCCACTTCCGTCAGCCTCACAACAGACTCCAATTGGGGATGCCATAGGTCTCACTGGATTTAGATGGTTGGGAGCAGTTTAGCCTCTTGTGCGGTACTGACAACAATAACAAAAATAGTAAAATACGGCCTTGGTGCTCCTATGTGGGTACAACCTTATCGTATGGCAATTAACTGTACATTTGCACACGGTTGACATTTGTCACATGAGAACGGGTCGCTTCTACGACTCTTTCTTGTGTTCAACAGCTCGGCTGTGGAATGATCTGCCGGGCTCTGTGTTTCCTCCCTCCTACAACATGGATATCTTCAAGACCCAGGTTCACTCCTTCCTATCCGCAAAGATGATATAGGACTTGAGGGAAATAATTTCCCTCAGGACCTCCGGCAAAAAAAAAACTGATGCCTATTCAATATTGTGATCAGTGTTGGAACCTTATTATTTACTTATTATTACTTACTTATTACTACTTACTTATTTCTATTTACTTATTATTTTTTTAAATACCTATTATTATTTACATAATTTTATTTACATATTATTTTTTACTTACTACAATAAATATATAATTTTATTTACATATTATTTTTTACTTACTACAATAAATATATAATTTTATTTACATATTATTATTAACTTATTACTATACTCGTATATATAATTTTATTTACTTATTATTATTTACCTATTTTTATTATTATGTACTTATTACTATTTGCTTAATATTGTATGTGTATTACTATTTACTGATTATTATTATTAAATTGTAAAGCCGCTCATCTCAACACAGGACTGTCCTTGTGAGATGACTGGCTAATGTTTTTGTTTTTACATTTAATAATAAGTAAATTATGATCCACTGAATTATTAGAAAGTAAATAAAATTGGAGTTTTGCAATACATATTGAATTTCAGAGAATTATCTTTTTAGCTTGAACTAGTTTTAAACTATGCCAAGATCGAGTTGTTTGGCGGTCCGTCCTCTCTGCCTACTCCTGCGGGGAAACGGCGTGATGGTTAGTTAGTTAGTTAGTTAGTTTTAAACTTTGCCCATTGACACTTGCTCAGTCACAATCTCTATACGCGTGCGTTCCTAAATGCATTTTTTTTCTGTTTTACTCGTTAATCGTTTCAGAACTTGTCTTATATTATCATTATCTCTAGGGGTCGGAAATCGTCCACTGTGCGATATGAACTAGGGCGGACCGTATAAAATTAGTAGTTTGAAGAGTCCTTTGTTTAAAACCACTTTGTTAAATTTATACATATGCCGACCGGTTTCGGTTAATGTTAACCTTTCCCAGGACCGTAATCATGTAAAGTTTATAGACCGTAATCATTAATTGTTTTTGTGTTTAATTCGTAGAATTCAATTTAATTTAAAAAATATTTAATGTAAACCAAATTTAATAATGATGTTATTAAGTTCTAAAAGTTTTTTTTTTCATTATTGTGACAGCTGTTTCGACGTTCAAACTGTTAATTAATATTATTAAAAAAATACCGGAATCATATGAACCAGCTGCACTCCGGTTCCGGAATGTACCTATAGTTGAGCAGTGACCTTTTTGTCAATTACTAAATCTATGTAATATGTTCAAATAACATATAAACTAGCTGCACTCCGGTTCCGGAATGTACCTATAACTGAGCAGTGACCTTTTTGTCAATTACTAAATCTATGTAATATGTTCAAATAACATATAAACTAGCTGCACTCCGGTTCCGGAATGTACCTATAGCTGAGCAGTGACCTTTTTGTCAATTCCTAAATCTATGTAATATGTTCAAATAACATATAAACTAGCTGCACTCCGGTTCCGGAATGTACCTATAGCTGAGCAGTGACCTTTTTGTCAATTACTAAATCTATGTAATATGTTCAAATAACATATAAACTAGCTGCACTCCGGTTCCGGAATGTACCTATAGCTGAGCAGTGACCTTTTTGTCAATTACTAAATCTATGTAATATGTTCAAATAACATATAAACTAGCTGCACTCCGGTTCCGGAATGTACCTATAGCTGAGCAGTGACCTTTTTGTCAATTACTAAATCTATGTAATATGTTCAAATAACATATAAACTAGTTGCACTCCGGTTCCGGAATGTACCTATAGCTGAGCAGTGACCTTTTTGTCAATTACTAAATCTATGTAATATGTTCAAATAACATATAAACTAGCTGCACTCCGGTTCCGGAATGTACCTATAGCTGAGCAGTGACCTTTTTGTAAATTACTAAATCTATGTAATATGTTCAAATAACATATAAACTAGCTGCACTCCGGTTCCGGAATGTACCTATAGCTGAGCAGTGACCTTTTTGTAAATAAACAAATATGTAAATACCAACATGTTTCGAAAGTGAAGCTCTCCTCATCGTGCAGAATACTATGTATGTATTATATTATCCAAAAACCAAGTATCCTTAAAACTGAAAAATAATATATGTGGTTATTATTAAATTAAAATTAAAATAAATAAATTAAATGGAGTTCTACCACAGAGCAAATAATATATAGAGATGCCCTTACACGTAAGGGGAAGAAACCGACATAAGAGGGGCGGGGGGATAGTTAAACGTACCGCCAATTTTTTAGGTAAAACATCTATTAACTGAAAAGTTTCGGCTTGTTTGCAATAACGGAGTATTTTGTTAGAGTATTTAATTTGACCCTTTTTATAAGTGTTTTGTAATTTTCTTACCGGAGTCAAAATCACGCGAAACAAACGTGGACGGCAGTGAACTAAATCTGGTGTCAAAATGGGTGTTACGTGACCTTTGTCTCCAGCCGTGGAAATCATATTAGGGCAAGTCTATTAATTCTGACATCAGTGAGTTCTATGATTTAAACTTGAACAAATTAAATACTCGTGTAGTTTAAGACACAACAATATTATGTTCGTAATTATTTTATACAAAACATTTTATAAATGTAAGAAAATGAAATAGTATACCTACTGAAGTAAGAATCGTGGCTCCATTATCAGACACAAGAACTCCCCTTTTCTGATAAGGTATACACGACCAAGAATACCCTTTAATTAAATATTTAATAAAACACTTGAAATTTAACTTAAGAGAAATAAAAATAAAAACAAAAATTATTCATTAGTCTTATTATTCGTCTTTCTCTTTCTTATGATTTGGTCATGTAGAGCGGATAAACAAAGAAAGAAGTGGTTTGAAAATATATTAGGCTAATGTGAATAAAAGAAGAAGCCGGAGACACCCGAGAAAGACATGGCACGATCAAGTAAATGAATTACTTGAGTCGTTCAATTACCATGTCTTGATATGGCCACATGACTCTTGAGTCAGAATAACAAAAGTATATATGAGACGATGTATGACTATGAATGAAGCAAGGAGTGTATTCCAATACCGAGTTGTTTGGCGGTCCCTTCTCTCTGCCTACCCCTGCGAAACGAACGAAATGGTTAGTTAGTTATAATTTTTCTTTTCTATTTTTGATATTTTTCTGGCTAAATAATTTGCATATTTCATTCTGTCAAATCTTGTATATATGTTCATTATAACATTTGGTTATTGATTAGGTAGTCTTTAGATATATATATATATATATATATCTATTTTAATCTAAAAGAATTACATAATTATTTTACATTCTTAACTATATATACATACATAATACTATTCTTATCTTATTTTATTACTTATGTATCATATTACTTAATATTAGATATATCTTACACAATATTCT
The DNA here is from genome assembly GCA_022606495.2 of Halesus radiatus. Lineage (NCBI taxonomy): Eukaryota > Metazoa > Arthropoda > Insecta > Trichoptera > Limnephilidae > Halesus > Halesus radiatus. Next base: position 3,156 of record JAHDVE020006980.1, on the reverse strand, counting down.
TATCTTATTTTATTACTTATGTATCATATTACCTAATATTAGATATTTCTTACACAATATTCTTATCTTTCATATTCCTATCTTATATATTCTTCTTTTATATTATACATATTTATTTTGCTGACTTATTTTGAGATAGAACAGTTTTTTTTAATGTTTTTTTTTCGATTCTCCGTTTTCAGGCTATCGCGAGGGATGTTGTATGTATACACCGATACACCCCCATGGCCTATGCTTCTTTTACCACTTTCAGTCTTTACTGTATTCGTGTACAATGTATTATGTTGTCTTGTGTATTGTTCGTGTGCTTGTGATATTTTTATAAATGCTGTGTTCGTGTGTATAAATCCGTATTGTATTTTGTAGATTAATAGGCACATATTATATTCGTACAGTTTTATAATTAAAACCTGTTTATAATAAATGTACTTATCCATAATTACACATATTTTTCTACGTAATGAGTAATGAGTATAGCATGGCTGTTGGACGCGTTCATTTCATATGATGTTACAATATAATGTACCGATTAATTCAGATTTCGTTTTAGAAAACCCGTATTCTGTGATTATTACAAAAATACGTTTTTTTTAATGGCCCACCCTAATTAGGTGTACCACAGACACAGTAGTCTACGTGTTAAAGTCTGGCGCATTAGGTTTTTATCATCAGACTGGAGAGTTCAGGAGCGGGTTCATTATGTTCCCGGTTAACAGATAACAGTCAGTAACCGCCAGACATTGGACCGGGACCCAATGAACCGGGATACGCTTGTCTGCACATTTTGCACGTGTTATATTTGGGAACTTTTAGATAATCCTTCATACGAGTATAACAAATCATGCACTCGGTGCCATCAACAATACGACTAACGTTTGTACGTGACAAAGGTCACGACAATGTGTATTTTTTTGAAGATAAGGTTTTTTTTTCTTAAATTTTAAATCCTGCAATTTCTAATTATTTTTCTCGAGCCTTCCGACGTCCTGCTTTGGACATGGTTGGTAGCAGTGGCGTGCGGTCCACAAAGGCTGACAAGATGTGCCTACCCCAAGAAAAATGTAACATGAAAAGAAAATAATAGATTTTGACTTAACGATACGGGGCATTATGTTTTTATTAAATAAATCGAACACTTTGTTTTGAACCACATATTTACTTTGAAGTTACCACCGACCGGTTTCGCTTATCCCAAACTTCGGAGTAAATTTAAAACTCAACAAAAGTACATAGAGTGAGCATATAATATAGGTGGAGCAACCCGACATCCGATTTTTTTATTTGGCCGCATGCAGCGCCAATCTTAGGGTAAATTCTCCAAGTCCCCGTATTTGTGCCCAATATAACGCACAATTTCATAATATCGGCATTCTTCACAATACACCCTTTCAAAACATCGAACCGTACGACCATAAATTGATGCACGAGTATAAAATGTATCGAGAGCATCTCCTGTCCCGATCCTATCTTCCTCTTCCTCTCCCCCCTTCCTTCTTATTTTGTTTTTTTTTTCTAATAAAACATCTGTATTTAACCACTGTTAGCATAAGAAACTTTGTTGGCTTACCTTCTGTTAAACTTCCTTTGAATATAAATCTGTTTGTTTCTTACAAATAAATAATACAAAATAGAATAAGAGGGAGACAAAAAATAAAATGAAACATTGGAACAGTGAGACAGAGATAACCTTACATTTAATAGAATGGGACAGCATATAAAAAAAGAAAGTGACAAAACGTCAAAGACCGTAGAGTTAAGAGGAAGTGAATATTTTTGAGTTAACGAGAAATATATCTAACACAGGACCGTAAGACAAATTAAGTTGATTATTAAGAATATTACTATCGATTTAACAGCTTTCTTTATTTCCAAAGCTTCCAAATTATCTAATCTAATAGAATATTAGCGCCAGTGGTATGATTACAGTTATGATCTTTTTCAATTGGCGAATTCCTAAAAACCATGGCTATTTAAATATCTAAGATGTTGTTTTTTGTTTAGTTTCAATACATTTCTTTTTCTATTTACACGAAACAAAATTACAAGGCTAATAAAATAAGATAATTCAGGATGTTTTTCATAGTCCTCCTCACCAGGGGTGTCAGTGCTGGGGCGGACTTGGTGTTATTTTAAAACTGATTGTTTTAAGCTCCTACGGCGTTCTTTTCAAAATGCTGGATGACTCCTCTTTTTTTATTTCTTTGAGCCACGTTTTGATTGGTTTTTGAAATCATTTGCATATTTCGTTTTTTAATCCAGGTGGAAGTGAATTATAGAGGCTTAGTGGAGAGATATTTGTACTTCTTTTTGTCTAAAAGCAGTTTTAAATTTGGGTATATTGTGTTATGAAAATTACGTTTTTTTTTTTTTTTGAATGTTTGATTAAAACATTCTTAGCATAGATATTTTGGAGGTATTGACTGCAAAAGACTTGAACATTACTTTTGTTGGCGTTCTTATGGAGTCTTAATCCCCTTTGGGATTTTATACAATTGTTTCATATGATTTGTGGTTCCGGATTCTAATATTGACGTGATTTTCATATGATTTGTGGTTGCGGATTCTAATATTGACTTAATTTTCATATGATTTGTGGTTGCCGATTCTAATATTGACGTCATTTTCATATACTTTGTGGTTGCCGATTCTAATATTGACGTGATTTTCATATGCTTTTTGGTTGCGGATTCTAATATTGAACCTGATTTTCATATGATTTGTGGTTGCCGATTCTAATATTGACGTGATTTTCATATGCTTTGTGGTTGCGGATTCTAATATTGAACCTGATTTCATATGATTTGTGGTTGCCGATTCTAATATTGACTTGATTTTCATATGCTTTGTTGTTCCGGATTCTAATATAGACTTGATTTTCATATGATTTGTGGTTGCGGATTCTAATATTGACATGATTTTCATATGATTTGTGGTTGCGGATTCTAATATTGACGTGATTTTCATATGATTTGTGGTTGCCGATTCTAATATTGACGTGATTTTCATATGCTTTGTGGTTGCGGATTGTAATATTGACGTGGTTTTCATATAATTTGTGGTTGTAAATTCTAATATTGACGTGACTTTCATATGCTTTGTGGTTGCGGATTCTAATATTGACTTGATTTTCATATGATTTGTGGTTGCCGATTCTAA